>APFE030189970.1:34020-137539 GCA_000404065.3 Pinus taeda
CTGCTCAAAGCCAAATTCTGATAGGATCTGACGAAGCCACAAGGCTTCCTTACTAGCTTCCATGGCACCACGATACTCTGCTTCTGCTGACGAAAGAGAAATGGTAGCCTATTTCTTACAAGCCCATGTAATAGGTCCTGAACCAAGAGTGAAGACATAACCGGCAGTAGACTTCCGATCATCAGGGTCACCAGCCCAATCAGAATCAGTGAAACCAACTAATAGAGGAGCTGCTTTGGCACTGTAATGAATCCCAAACTGTACTGTACCCCGAACATAACGAAGTATTCTTTTAGCTGCTTTCCAATGACTTTCACGGGGGTTTTGCATAAAACGAGCAACAAGGCCAACAGCAAAGGAAAGGTCAGGACGAGTATGGGTTAAATACAAGAGTTTTCCTACAAGTTGACGGTATAAGGTAGCATCAACTTCAGAAGAAGTACAAGAGACTGAAAGTTTGACTCCAGACTGAAAGGGAGAAGGAGCTGGCTTACAATCTTCCATGTGAAAATGACGAAGAATATCACAAGCATACTTGGACTGGGAAAGGGAGATACCCTCCTTGGATTGCAAGACTTGAAGACCGAGAAAATAGTGTAAGTGTCCTAAGTCTGTCATTTCAAATTTCTTTTTAAGGCTGGACTTCACATGGTTTATAAGGTTGGGATCACTACCAGTAAGAATAAGATCATCAACATAAAGAACAAGGATGATAAGAGAGTTGCCCACTTTCTTGGTGTAGACAGTATTGTCAGAATAACACCTAGAAAAGCCAGATTCTAAAAGAAAGCTATCCATTTTGGCATACCAAGCCCGAGGAGCTTGCTTGAGACCATAAAGAGATTTCTTAAGTCGACAGACAAGGCTGGAGTCTGTTTGGATGAAGCCAATGGGTTTTTCCATATAGATTTCTTCATGCAAGTCCCCATGCAAGAAGGCAGATTTAACATCCATCTGATGGACTTCCCATTTTAAAGAGGCAGCAAGGGAAAGAACAAGGTGGATAGAGTTCATTTTGGCAACAGGGGAGAAGGTTTCAGTGTAGTCAATGCCTTCTACCTGTGAAAAGCCCTTAGCAACAAGACGAGCTTTATGTTTATCAACTTTCCCATCTGGTCCATACTTGGTTCTGTAAACCCATTTACATCTAACAAGTTTGCGTCCCTTTGGTAGAGGAACAAGATCCCATGTATCATTTGCCAACAATGAATGATATTCTTCATTCATATCTGCTTCCCAATGTGGATGGCCTGAAGCTTCTGCAAAAGTGTCAGGATCATGATTTACTGGAGCTTGAGCCAGTAAAGAAGAGGCTCTTTCAAACTGAGAACGTGTACGTCGCTGATCTGTAGGATCACCGGCAAGATCACCTGCTGCATCCCGAGTAGCACTGACCCATCTTGGAAGTTGAGGATCCTGAGAAGGTGGTGGAGGATTATCATCCTCACTTTCATCATCTGAAGAAGAAATGTTTTTAAAAGTAGAAGAGATAGGAAGAGGTGGCACATCCGCCGGACTAGGCTCGCAGGCCGATTTATTTTCATCAAATTTTACATCTCTTCTAATGATAACATTTTTGGACTTAAATGGAATAAGTCTATAACCTTTTACATCTTCAGAATATACAACAAAAGTACATTTCTCACTCTTAGGTTCTAAAGCTTTATGCTTTTCATCTGGAATATGGGCCCATGCTTCACTTCCAAAAACACGAAAGTGACTTACATCTGGTTTAATGGAACTCCAAGCTTCTTCTGGAGTGATGTTCTTTAGAACCTTAGTAGGAGTGCGATTTATTATATAATTTGCACAATTAATTGCTTCGGCCCAAAAACTAAGACTGAGTCCTTTAGATTGCAGCATACAGTTAGCCATTTCCTTTAAGGTGCGATTTTTCCTTTCAGCTACACCATTTTGTTGTGAGTGTATGGAACAGTATGTTGCATTTGAATTCCTTTTTCGGTGCAAAAGTTGATGAATGTGTTTTTAACATATTCTCCACCATTATCAGTTCTTAGCTTAAGAATTTGATGTCCAGATTGTTTTTCAACAAAGGCTTTGAAGGCCAAAAAGTGTTAAATACTTCGCTCTTGAGTTTTAAGAAGTATACCCAAGTGCGTCTGGAGAAATCATCAATGAAAGTTAAGAAATACTTGCAGCCAGAGAATGAAGCAACAGGAAATGGACCACACAAATCACTGTGAACAAGCTGTAAAGGGGCTGAGGCGTGCCAAGAGGCACGTTTTTCAAAACTGTCCCGATGATGTTTTCCGAGTACACATCCGGAACAAACACCATCTCTGCAACATACCATAGGAAGACCTGTCACCATATTTTATTTACATAGATGCTGAAGGGAGAGATAGTTTAAGTGACCAAATTGCTCATGCCAAAGTTTGCTCACTTCATCATTATGAGCAACAAATACTGAGGGAAGATTTGATGACCCAAAGTTGTGAAACTTATACAACCTTGTGGAATCATCAGCAATGCCAGTAGCTAGAATCTTTTTAGGATCCTTAGGTCCTTGATTACAACATCGTGAGGTGAAAATTCAACGATTTTACCTTCACCTGAATGGGTTATCTGATATACAGATAGAAGGTTGCTGGATAAGGTTGGAACACATAATACATCATTAAATTGACCATTGTCTATATGAACAGTTCCAGTCCCTACAACATTAAGAGATCTATCATCACCAACATATATTTTTTGGTGTTACAATCATTTAAAGAAGAAAACATGGCTTTGTTTTTGGCCATGTGATAAGAGGCTCCAGAATCAATGCCACTCATGAGAATGAGAGGAAGAAGATACATTTAGTGCATAGCCAGACCGAGATGCTTGAAAACCACATGCAGAAAGTGCCATTCCTGAAGATGAATTTGAAGAGTGCTCCAAATGGATGTTATGTTCTTCATTGCTGCTTCCAAGGCTTCCATATTCTTAAAGCATTTAGATTCTAAGTGGTCATCTCGATTACAAAAGTGGCAATGTCTATCAGTCTTCTTCCCTTTGTTTTTATTGGTCTTATCATTCTGGTGAAATGATTTTTCATTTTGAGGCTGAAATTGCTTAGGACCCTTGTTTGGTTTAGGACCATTCTTTTTAGGATACGACTTCTTAGGATTCTTTGAATTTGGTTGCTGTTGGGCGGTTAACGCTTTCTTAGAAGAGTTTCCAAGATTAAGAAGACCAAGGTGTAAGAGTTTTTCTTGTTCTCTTATTAAAGATTCACAAAAAGCATCAAAGGAAGGGGGCTTATAGTCGTGTCCTTGAGAAATGAAGGCTTCTCTTGTAGAATGGAAGGTGGAAAGAAACACAGAGTAGGTTGGTCCCAACTTAGTAAGAATGCAATAGATAAGGGCATTATCTTCTTTCTTAACCTTAACACCTTCCAAGAGAAGTCTAAGGGTCTTGAACTTGGACAAAAAATCTTCAATGCAAGAAAAATTATTGGGCTACAATGTAAGCAACTCATTTTCAATTTGATGGGCTCTAAGTTCATTTTTTATTCCAAAAACTTTAGTAATCTGCTTCATTGCTTCATCAGGAGTATCAAGTTCTACAATATGGAATCTAAGATCTAGAGAAATAGACATCCCTATCAACCGATGTGCTTGATCTTGCCTATTTTCCCATTTAGTTGCCTTATATTCATCTTTCAGTTTGGTTTCTTGGCCTGAGGCTATTCTGTAAAGACCTTTACTTCTAAGTAAATCCACAATGTAGGACCACCATTCGAAGTTGTTGGTGCTGTCAAGAATAACTTGGCATGGACTTTCCATTTTAACAGAAACTGAAGCTATATATGCTGAAACTAAGTGTTCCAATGGAAAGATCTTGAAAAATTAGGCTGGTTCAAAAAAAACGGCTCTAAAAACGGCTTCCGGATGAAGAAGTTATGGCTTTTTGAAGAAAAGTTGATGAAGGCGCTGACGAAGTGCGGGAATGTGCGGAAATGAAAAAAAACGCCCCTTTTCCAACAAAAAGGAGACTTGAACCCAAGACCTCTACTCTCATAAATTAGCTTTGAACCAAATGAGCTAAACAAAATGTTTGAGAGAGAGAGGGGGGGGGCTTTGTTTTTTCTAGTCATTGAAGCTTTTGGTTGCGTGCTTGCTTGAGAAAGCTCTTTTTTCCTACAAAACAGAAAACACAAAACCAAACATGGACATACAAAAAAGAAAACCTTACGGATTAAAGTTAGCTTTAGCCAGAAACTAAATATTTTCCTCAATGTTTCTGATTTTCCAAGATCACACTAAGGCACAGCGGAAAAGAGCATACACATGAGAAAAATCCTTCCTCTCTATTTCTGATTTGCCTAGATCACACAGAGTCACAGGGAAAAGAGCATACACATAAATGAAAGGTATAGATCCGGTAAAAAATAAGCTAAATAAACCGAAATAATAAACAGAGAGAAAATAACTTGAAACTGCAAATAAACACTGTATACCTCTAGATCTTAAAAATGATGTAGCTAGGGCTACCAGAAACCTTTTCGTGTGAAACGAAAGGGGTTCCTCACTGGAACAGATGCTCCTAACACAACAAAGCAGTCCTCTCAACCCGAAAGAAGTCAAAAACAATAGATCTAGTAAACGACAGTCAGATGCAGTTCTACCGGCTTCAGATTTCGATCACCAATGGATGCGGCCCTCAAATAGATCTAGTACCATGTAGGAATTTACAGGGTAAGTTCCTCAGACATAACACCAAAGGACACCACTCACAAATAGATCATAGATCAATACACCAGTATTTTTTATGTGGTTAAAACCCTCAAAGAGGCAAACAGTCCACGACCTAAGCCAACGTGGCCACTTCAGGCAATTTATTAATAAAAGAATGAAAATTTACATAAGCTTATTTCATGAACAATTAACCTACAAATGACCCTCCATGCTCTTTAAATAGAGATCATGGACCAATCGGTTGTTAAGCCATGGATCAAGTGTCGATAATACCGAGGAGAGAATGAACCGTCGGATCACTACATATCGTGACCGTTGGATTCTAAGTTACAAAAGTACATAGTGAAGAAACACACTTTACCTAACTCTATACTAGACCAAGTTATACTTAACTATTTCCTATGTGTCGGAATATCCTAACAGTTATGTTTTTTCTTCTGCTAATTTAATGTTAATAACCTAGTTGTGTGTTCATTTAGTAGATTTGTAATCTTCTAGGTCAATGGATTTTCAGGTGCTATGTTTGCAAAAAAATTAACATTTATGACAAAGTTGAAAGATCTACCTTAAGCAAACAATGTAATGACATAATCCATGTCATTGTATGGATGGTGCTGAGGTTAGTGCTAAATTTGATAACTACTCAAAAGGAATAGTGAGGGAAGCTTTGGAGATTGGATTGAATCAAACCAATGTCAAGAAATATATTAAGAGGGATGATGGTACTAGATTCATGAAGCACGTACAATCGATGCTTCAATTACTGCAAAATTCTTCAGAAAACAGAATTTCCCACAGTTTTCCATATATATATATCAGAGAGAGAGAGAGAGAGAGAGAGAGAGAGAGAGAGAGAGAGAGAGAGATGAACTATTGAGATCATTAGAAAAATGTGGTCAATTCTGTTCCTCTGATGATGATCCATGAGAGTGGATGAAAACATAGAGATTTATCAAAAACTTGAATTCAATTTCCCTATCTATTTTTCATTAAAATGCATAAATTATGTACAGTAATTATGAATTTGAAACTATAAAAAGATACAACACAACATATTATGTCTTTCAAGTTGTTGTCATAGTAATCATTTTTTAATATACCTATAAACAATATATATAGGAAAAAGGGGGTAATTAAGAAAATGATGTGCTTCTAAATGACATTGCATATTCTATTTGAGGGCATTTATGCCCTACTCAAAGACAAAAGATAAATAAAATCTTGGTTCCTACTTCTCTCAGATTTTTCTGTTAGTGTGCGCTTTGACCCTCTATTCTAGGAAGAAAGGTATCAACTACCTTTTGCCAGACTGACCACGTCAGGTGAAAGTGGATGAGAAGGTCTTGCCCCTGTCTGGTCTGAATTTTCCTTATTGAAAGCTTTGGTCCTCCAATTCTGTGTAATTCATTATTGCATCTCTATTATACTCGGAAATCACTTGAGTTTTGACAACAAGATCATTTGGATATTTTTTACTTCTTATGAGTTTATCTAACAGGTTGAACCATAATTACTAGTTTAATAGTCTATATGAAGTAGAGTGGTGCTCATAGTGATGTGATGGATGTCAAAATAAGGTATATTATCATAGCAGCGCAAAATTCATAAAAATCATATTTGTGTTCCTAAATAATAGTGCAAATGCAATGTGAGTCGCACACGGAAGCTCAATTTCTGATCGAAATAATATGAGTCTGTGGTAACTAAGAAATCCAAGCTTTAAATTCCCCTAGTTGTGACCCGATTCACAGAAAGGAGGACAAGGCATAGACCCCACAGGTTTATTGGCAGCCCCATTCCACGTGCATTTCCAAGTTCCTCTGGGTTAAAAACAATAGTGTAAATGCAATGTGAAATGAAATTACTAGGGAGGCAACAATTTTATATAAGAAAATATCAGGATTGATAATTAACAACGAATATATGTTGAAAAAATATGCAATTTAAATATTCATTATTAAGATGCTATGTGCAGAAGTAAAATCAAACCATAAAATATGTTAATAAAAACAACATAAATCTTAAAGTTAGTGGACATGGTAGCATGAACATGAAAGCAACTTGATTCACATAAAATTCACATAAAAGACACTTCGATATTGTAACCAATTTGATGTGCCGCTGCAAACTACTAAAAAGCCTTAATTAGCTTAGGTTCAACTATGCAGGCAAAGAAAATTGACTAATGATAAATAGAAGATAATTAAATAGAACTAACCTCTCTATCTTGTTATTCTTCACGCTCAGCCAATATATTCTCTAACCTCTCTTTCTCTCTTTCTAGTCTCTTCACAAATTCTTCTCATCCTCTTATTGTAGATTTAGCAACTTCAACATTCGCTACCTCTGCAACCATTTGTTCCTCCCTCATTTTCCTCTATATTTGTTCATGCCTCTCCACTTCAGCATCCTCTAAATTAGATCCTGAAGTTGAATCTATATATGTGTCTCACCTTTATCAGTTTCTGATGAACTACCATGGACATCATCTAATTCAACTTGGCTCTTTCTTGGCCTTCCTTAGTTCATCTTTTCATGTCCACAACCTGCAACTTGAAAACATCTGCAACAAGCATACTTCTTTCTTTACCCTGTATGTTTTCCAATAGTATGTAAGTGATTTATTTCTTAGTTTTCTCAAGAGATTCATTGTAGGAGTCTTCCCCTTTCTTGTTGACTATCACATTTTTATGAGTTAACATTAATTATTTCAAGTTCCTAAACTTCATATTTTCCTCCATTTTGTCCATGGCAGGCAACTTCTTTGAAATTCACTGATATATCTATAGCTTTAACGTGAGACTCAAATGTGAATTGTTCCCATGGTGTTAATCCCAGTTAATATTGGGTTGTTATCGATGGTTGGGATGTGCTTTTCTTGGTTCTTAGATTGGACTAGTTATTCTTACATAGATCGGGGCTAAAAGGCCAATTGCAGATGGGCCGACTGGATAACAAATAATAATTATTTCAGTGGTGTGACTACTTTCCTATTTTCTTTTGGTTCATTGGCTAGATCAACTGGAGTTTTGTCTCGATCCATTGATGAGTGAAGATAGGCAACATTCCTAGGATATACCCACTTACCTTTCTTTTTGGTGTTACCAACTACCTACCATCCTATTAATATTGTTGCACAGGAATAGATAAGAATTCCCTATGCTTACTGCATTAGACAAGAAACCCAAGTCAAATCTATCGTTCTTAGAAATCCTGGTTTCTCTACCCGTCAAAGAGACACCTAACACTATTCTATCATCGTGGTTTCATATGAATAAGAAGCACAATGAAGATGAAGAAGCGAAGCATATGTAAGATATGGTCTGTCATCCTATTTTCACTCACCATTCTGAAAATTTTCTCCACACACAGAGTCAGGGAGAAAGCTTCTGAACTAAAGATTCATTTGGATCAAACCTAGGCTTTCAAAATTTGAGTGATGACACTGTAACATTGAAAAGGTCAATATGTTGTATCTGTACTAAACATGGAACATACTTCGCAATTGATCCAAATGACCACCATATCCAGACTGAAAATGGGTTGGCTGACTTGGAGATGCATGGTTAATTGAATTTGCAATTGACTTGAATTTGTGAAGATTTCAATTGACTTGAATCACCTCAGAATAGTATGTTGAAAATCAGTAACTCGAATCGCCTCCGCATAATAATGTTGAAAATAAGTTTGGCCATGGATATCTCTATCTTAAAACCTAGAACATTGACATGAGAGGGGATGGCTTTCGCATTTACTCCATTCCCATATGAGGTAATTTAAATATCCCCAAGTGAGGATGATATACTTCGAGAGTAGCTAATGCGTTAGATGAATGGCATGTACCATATCTACTCCCTCATACACAAATTCTTGGTTTTTGCTCTCATACCCGATGGACGAGTTACCTTCAATATTGAGAGGGAAAGAACCTGCATAAACCTACATTAGGAACAAACCTACATTAATAAAAGGAATGACTGGTTGCTCACATTTTTAAGGCATTGGCCTGTTTCCCTTCAAGTACTCTTTCCCACTCTTTCCTCCTGTTTAGGCAGATGTACGAAAGTGTGGGAAAAGTAGGTGCATAACACTGAAAGTAATAAAATCCATGATTTGGTGAGCCACAGTCTTTAAGTGGAAGATGTATCTATCCCATATTTCTGTCTGACTAGCACGAAGATCTGGAATCCAAGTGGGTAAAAGTTCAAGCGGGTCCCAACCCTTCATGATTTGCAAGAAACATTATATATTTCTAGAGTTTAAATGTTCAGTAATACCTTTAGGGAGGTGTTTATCTCCAACAATTCCATAAACCCCATCCCTTCCAATCAGTGACATCCTGCCAAAGCTAATGAACCAGCAAAGGTTCTCAATTGACCATTTCCTAGTCATTAATAGACTTCTCTGAATTTATGATGCTAATTTTGTGCCTTTTTCACCATGTTTGATCTAGTCCATAGGGTCTCTGTTTTCATAGGTATTTTCCCCTAATGATTTCATTCCAAATCTAGAGATATCCCACCATAAGCTCACGGATAGTAGAGTCCGATCGAAGAATTCAATATTTTTGATACCCCATCGTCCAAAATTTACCCTTCTGGATAAAGTATCCATTTTAACTAAATGTGTCTTCCTACCTTCTATAGCACCTAACTATATAAATTTTGCGATGATGGCATCAATGCAGGAGATCATCTCTCTAGGAAGTCTAAAGAGATGCATCCAGTATAAGAGAATGTTCTATAGTGCAGATTTTACCAAAACAACCCTGCCTCCAAGGTACAGCGACTTGTCAGTCCAATTATTTATTTTCCTACCAAAGATGTCGATGAGCCATTGCGAGTCCGAATTTAAACATTTAATTGGTTTCAAGAAAAAACCCAAAAAATAAGTGAGGCAGGAATCCATCAGAGCATGTGAAACCTTGAAAATATCCTCCACCTATGCATCCTCCATTGTAGAATGAAAGATGTTTGGTTTGTGTTTATTAATAATCAAATGTGATGCGTTATCGGAAGAAAATATTATCTGTTGAAGATGCAGCCACTAATAAAAGAAAAATCATAAATATATCTACTGGCCCTAAAGAAAGAAATACAACCAGAGATGCAAAGTTTAGGCATATGTACCAAAGTGTGGGAAAAGTAGTTGCGTAACACTAAAAGTAGTCAAATACATGCTTTGGTGAGCCGCAGTCTTTATCCAACTAACTGAATTTCATAAGAAACTATGGAAGCAAAGCAAGTATAGCCACAAGCAGATAAAGCATAGGTGGCGGAGGACATAAAGCCAAAGGCAGGGGTAGGAAAAGAGCCTATTGATTCGAAACCAAATAGGCTCTGAATATAGGGGTAGGAAAGAGATATGAATATATTTACATGACCAAGTAAACTCTAGGCCACCTAAAGCTTTGATAAATCCATCCAGCCGTTGTTGTGAAGTGGATCCAGGATTCTCAGCCTTCATTCTTTCGATTCTCAGACTAGTCTTTCCTTGTGCAAACCCTTTGAACCTGGGTTCGAATTGAATATTTTTAGTGTGGGGTTTGAATTGAATGTTTTCAGTGCAAGATTCGAATTGACTGTTTTCAATGCACAAAATTGTGGTGGGAAAATTGAAGTGAACAATTGTGGTGGGAAAATGATTCAAAACTCATCCACTACAAAATAATATGGTTTGACAACAACTTTCATAGATACTACTTTAAATAGGTAATACATCAACATAAAGGAAATAGTTAATACATTAAAATTGTGGTGGGAAAACTAATTCAAAACTCAACTACTACAAAATAATATGGTTTGACAACAACTTTAGTAGATACTACTTTAGATAGGTAATACATTAACATAAAGGAAATAGTTAATACATTAATATAAACGATACAAGATTTAAACTCAAAATCTAGCATAAAATATTTGAAAAGAGTAAAGTGATTATTTCTCTTTTTATAATTTAGTTTAATTTATCTTTCAAGATATTAAAACACCATTTATTTTAATGAAGATGAAATCATTTTTAATGAATAAAGTATAACTCCCAAGGTAGATGTTACACAATTTGAAGAATACAATAGTTACATAAGAAATTTATTTAATTCCACTCAAACCATTTTGGGACTCTTCCAAAATGAAATTTTGAAAAGCTCAAGGAAAAAATTATTTCACCATAGAAAAAGTGAAAGTGTCTTCTATATGTTTTTAGTCCCCTTGCTATCCATACATCTAATTATTATGTAAGAACCCTAGTATATATCTTAATTTGAAGGAATAGTTTCAACAAGGACATTGATATGACTCTCAAGAACTAAATCCAAGAATGGTTCTTTGTTTAATATGATATGGAAATTCATCTTCTCTTATCATGTACCCACCCCCCTAAGTGGCATTAAGGAGGTGATTTAACGAAAATTTTCCTCTTTAAGTACTATTATAGGATATGTTTTGAGCTTGTATATGTATTTTTCTCAACAATAACTTTCCAACCATTGTATTCTTGCTTAATTATGAGTCATGCATAGAAAGATATGATCTTCTAAAAATTTCTTCATTTTCTCTTTTTCTCAACCATAGTAGCAATCATACTAGTGATGTGGCAACAAGTTCACCACACATTTGTATTATGCCATTTCACAACTGGCATAATTCACCATTGGATTCACACTTGTTGAGACATTCATCTTTTCTTAACAACTTATTGGTTTTGTTATTTGTTTTATATGATATGCATTCTCTTATCATGTACCCATCCCTCTAAGTGGCATTAAGGAGGTGAGTTAGTGGATTTTTTCCTCTATATGCACTATTATAGGGTCTCTTTTGAGCTTGCATACATGTTTTTCTAAATAAGAACTTTCCAACCATTGTAATGTGGCTTAATTATGAGTAATTCATAGAATGATATGACCTTCTAAAGCTTTCTTTAAGTTCTCTTTTTCTCAACCACGTCAGTGATCATAATGGTGATGTGGCAACAAGTTCACCAAGCATCTGTACTATGCCATGTCACAACTAGTATGATTCATCCTTGGGTTCACACTTGTTGACACATTCATCTTTGCTTAACTTCTTATCGGATTATAAAGCCACTCCTCCACAATTCTATCACATTCTCACCAATATTCTCATCATGCCAAGCCTTTTAAACCATATCACATGAAAATTTTATCTATGCAATATGTCACTTAGGGGAAAACGTTATCCTATACAATATCACTTCGCACAACGTTTCTTTATATACATCCTACTTTTCCCTATGTCTTCTATGTCCCCCACATCTTCCTCCTTACTCTTTTCTTCCTCTAGCTCTTATCTTTTCCTTTATTTTTATTTATCTCTTTCTCCATTGCATGATGAAACTATTTTATTTTGTGGAAATCTCCTTTCCTCATATTTATCACATCTACAAATACTATAGAAATGAAACAACAAACCAAAGTGTGCCATGTGTCAACCTCAATGTTTACAATAGGTGCAACAACCAATTAGAGCATGCCACATGTCCTCCTTAAAGCTTTCAATGATGCAACAATGTGGCACATGCCACGGGAAAAATACTTCCCAACTCATGATATTCCAATGAGTGTCTACCACATGTCCCTTCAAAATTATATGGCCTCTATCATATCATGTGTTTTTTTTTGTGAAATACAATGCCTATGACATGAAAGAAATTCCATGCAGTATAGAAAAAGCATTAAGAAAGCCTTGAAAACCTTCCAAATTTTTACTAACTTGTGCCTAAGTGTTTTCCATAGGGTGAGGCACTTCTCTAAGACCCTTAGGCTTCTGCAAAACTCAAAAAAAGGCATGAATATTTAAAAAATAATTGGTTTATGTATTCATAAGCTTATTTTGTCAAGGGAATAGCTATGTTTATCAAGGTGTTCATACCTACATCCCATTCCATAGAAAGCATGATGGGTGCACTCAATGATGTTTGATGTTCAACTATATAAAATGGGTTAGAAAGAAATCAATTTTTGGCATGTTCAAATTTGAGAGATTGAAATTCTAGTTTGAGTAATTTTGAATTTTTTGAGGGATTAATGATGATAAACATGGATGAAACAAGGGAAGACAATCACCCAAATCCTCTAAAGTAGATCTCACATCTCCTTTTCCTCTTGGAGGAATGTTATGTGACATGTTTCCTTACAAAATTTTCAATGATGATTATCTTAAAAAATAAACCCCAATAGTATTTAACTATTTGTAATGCAATTAACAAAATAAAATATTTTTGTACTATGACCAAAAACTAGCCATTTCGTTGGAATTTCAACAGCTGTTGACTAGAGAGACGTTGTCCGATTGGAAAAATATTGACTTTGTCAAATGTCGATATTCTGATAGATAGATAATTCGCCTAGTCAAACTTCGGATATTTGATGAAAATCCAAGTTTCATCGCATATCTGACGAAAAAAATTAGTGTCATATATCTTACTAACACATTGTCAGATATCTGATGATAATTGTGTTTTTTAGATATCTGATAATTTCACAGTTTTTTTTAAATACAAAAAATATTTGCAACAAAAATATGACAGTATGACCGAACTATCAAAGTACGATGTTGGATTTTCCATTCACATTTACTAATAGGGGTTAGAGGTCAGGGGTTAGGGTTTAAGGGTCACATGTTAAGAGGATAATTGGTTAGGGCTTACGGAGTTCGTGGATTTTAGGTTAGGAGATAATGACTTAAGGTTTAATTGGTTAAGGGGTTATTGGGATATGGTTTATGAGTGTATGGGTTAAGGGATTATGGATTGGGGATTAAGGGGATAGGGATTTTAGTGGTTATGGATTAAGGGCTTATGGGTTGTGATAATGGGGCCCCTAATGCCCTTATCACCACTATTTGGGGTTCTTACCTTCCATCTAGGAATCTTAGCCCATATGACATTAGGTATTAAGCAACCTTCTCGTTTTCTAATTCTAGGATTATAGATCTTACTGAACCATGCTTGGACCACTCCCTGCCCCATTCAGTACACAACAAGATAGCCCTCCCACCTTTTTTATCATACCATTCAACTTCTCCTAATTTGATGAACCCCCAAATTTGCCCACTTCCCCTACAACTACACCCTTGAGCCCCCTTGGCTAAGGGCTTAAATGCATTATGGTTTATGGGAATGATAAGGGAGCCCCTAATCCCCTTATCACAACTATTAGGGGTTCTCCAATCAACTTAAGTTGCATGATATATAAGAGAAATTGAGATAAAAAGGCACTAAACTTGGAAAATTGAAAGAACTTGTTGAAGAATTAAAAGAATGGAAAGCTACCATGGAAGTGGGGAAATAAAATGGTGGAGTTAATCTAAAATCATCCAACAATGTAGGAATTACATGTGTACACTATTTTTTTTTATATATATATGTTTGACCTATGTTGGAAAATAAGGTTGAGTTTGGCATAGATGTTTTCTCCTCCTAATTTATTTTCTAGCCCCATATATGTTGAGACTATTAGTGTAATTTTATTTAGAAGCAATTCATACGTAAATAACGAGGAAATATTCTCACCAGATGCAAAAGGGAGATCCAATTGTAAGATGACCTTGGTCAAATTTGTATTGAAGGCACTAAAAAGGGGGTCAAAAGGGGATGAGCCTAGATATGGATAGCTTGAAGATTGCACCATTCATGTAGTTGAGGACTGCTTGTGTCAGTTGTGAATAGACCTGGAGAAAACTAAGGGAATTTGAATGTTGTTTTGAGCATGTTGTGGACAAAAACTTTGAGAATATTATAGACTTGTATGGGAATATTACACATACACTTGGTAAGAGAACAGACAAGTGTTAAAGGATGATGATAGCTAAAGGGACATCCTTATATCCTCTTTTTTTCTTTTGAGTCGATAAGAATTATGTTTGGGTCGTGCATGGAGATGAACCTTACATTATTCGTATGAACTTAGATGCATTTGGGGACATTATAATACCATATCATTTCCCTTTGAAAGAAAATATATGGAGGATATTTGGGGGAAATATGACTGTATGTAACATGTAGATCAGATTTTTGGACCTTGTGGCTCTTTTCCTTAGACCCTAGTAGTGCTTGGAGGTTGTATTTGGAGGGATAGTGAACAAAAACCTAATATAACCAAGAATATTAGTGTTGGAGAACCTATGGTTTGGGAGAAAGGCTTAGGGGTTCCAGGAGTTAAGGGTTGTATAAATTCCTTGAAATCCTAAAATTGCTTGAACGAACAAATCTGAAACTAATTATGTTACACGAAGACATGAGATTCTTCTATGATAGATAAGCAGTGAAATAGAAACGGGTATAAAGAAACACAATCACATGCAATAATGCAATATTTTTCTAGGGAACCCAACTGAGAAAACCTGTCTGCTTCTTGTATATTTTATTGGTAGAAATTGAGCCAATAGGATTCTTTACAAGGCAAATTGTTTCAACGAAAAACAAGGTTGTTCTCTCTGATAATGGTAATTCCTTCTTACGAGATTCATATAATGATATACCCTTTACATAATATATAGATAGATATGGTTAAATACTATTTACATGCTCCATATCATGCAGCAAATAAGTATAAGATTTCATAATGCCGCATGTTATTACAATGCTCCTCCAAAGTACCAACTCTAGCTAAGATCAAGCTCAAAAATGTCAATGACCAATATACATAATCTACACACAACATGTTTATAGATGTCCTCCAAATATAAGATGTGATTCATCTTTCCACATGGTCTTGGTTTTGATTCAATATAACAAAAGGTGTACCTTTTTTGTCCATCTCCAACTAATCTCCATTCCTACCACAAGGAATATCATTTCCATGCTTTTGGACGAAATTCCAAAAACTCCCTATTATGTCTACAACACCATTATGTTCTCCATGTTGAAAACTCATAATTCCAACTAAGAAAAATATAACATTAACACTGAGCAAAAGAATATTGCTTCAATTCATCTTTCACCACTATAATAACCAACCACTAGTTTTCACCACTATAATAACTCTATCAGGTTTTTTCCATCCTCTTTGATTAGTTTCAATCGACCAAATAAGATGAGGTGGTAGGTACTAACCAAGATAGAGTTGAAATATCAACACCTCAAACAGTATATCCATTGGCAACTAATTGTACCATAAGTAAGGTTGTACCTCTAGATGAGGTTCCACAACCACTGATAGGAGATTTTCCACTAAGCAGGCAATAGAGTTATTCAGGATTCAGGTCCCAATGTGCCCAGGTGTAAGGTTGTTGCATAAGCCCATGGAGATCCCCATGGGGGATCTAATTTTCACCTATATTGTCATGGACAAGACTGGGGAGGTTCAACCACATAAGTGCTTTGTTTTCACTATTAGGTAGTTGTGTTAGGTCAATAAGTGGTAGGCCGTAAGTGAGCGATATCCCCTTAGATTTATTTGAGGTCGAGCAAGTTGGAGCTTTTCCATATGTTTGTTTAGATAGCCAAATGTGTTGTTCGACATGAAGTTGGTGATGTTCAAAAAAACAAATAGGAGAGGATTTTAGTAACCGCATAGTTTATGAGGTGGTTAAACAAAACTATCCACCATGAAAGGGAACCACCATGAGAGAAATTATGGTTGAGAGCTATGCAAACACCAATTCCTTCCTACCTACTATTATGGTCCGTTATGTGAACCCCTCCTTCCTTGTAAATAGTTAGCATGATAGTTACTCCAATAGATCCCTCTCATTTCACAATTTTCCATAGTGTCAAAACCTAATTTTGAGTGGTTGAATGAGGAAATCCCACATTTGCGATATCGAATGGGAAAAATAGGATTTTTGAGGGTTTCCATTATAGTGGTAGGATGCCTTCAATTGAGAGGCTCGACAAAACTTGCATCGAGACGTTGAAATTTCCCTGTACAACTATGATGGTCCACAACCAAAATGCAAACCCATCCTTCCTTCCTTACTTCCAGCTATAGGGCTTCAACCCATCAAGTGTTATATGGAGGGAGGTCAGAGGTTTGTTACAGCCATCAAGGGTGTCCTATTGATTTATGAGGGTTTCTCCCCATGCTAAGGTGTGTATCTATGTAAGAGGATGGTTTCAAACCCGTTCAACGTGTCTAATGTGCCATATGATATTATTCCTTTTCATAGTCTCCACATCAAAGCCAATTTGCATCATTGATAAGTATCGCCTTGGCATGGGCATAATAAAGCCATACCATATATGTTAGGGATGAGTGCACTCCTCCTATATGCATGTGGATGTTGCACTAACCTTTGATGTTAGGCAAAGATAGAGCTTGCCCGATATCTACGTTTTACTCGTCTTCCATTAAGGGACAACAATAAGATGCTACGGCATAAAAGAAGCTAAGAACCAACAAGGGGTGAAGACAAGTTCATCCAACATATAGCATTAGCCAATTGGGATGATGTTACCACTACTACCTGATTAGATTCAACCAATTCCTTCGTTCTAGCTAAGGTTCGGAGTGCAGATCCCTTCTCATCCTTACAACTATGATGAAAAGAATCCATCAGTGGGACTACATCGTCTTATCTTAAATGAAAACCCTTATAATTTGGCATTAATTTTCAATAGACAAAATCTATTTTCGATGTATCCGATGACTATTATTTTTCTTCATCGAGGATCAAAAAAGAAGATTCTTCTTATCTAGTTAGAATGGAATTTCAGAAAATTGATATCTGGGGATATCCCTTAATCAACAAGAAAAATTCCAAATATATGTTATATAGAATACCTATTTTAGGTGTCCTTGATGAGATGAGTAAGCGCCATCCCACAATAGAGCTACTAGTAGTGTCCCAAGATGAGCCCTACTATATTATAGCAACTTTTCTCCTCATGAGATAAAAATATGTTGTTGTTGGACACTACACATCCATCATGCATAAGTCCTATGAAATAAATAGGTAGGTGATCTCCTTAGCACACCCACATCATTCCCAAGACCTTCCTCTGTTTGTATGAATGTGTGGAACCAACAGTCACAGAATAAGGCTAAACAAATAGCATGTGCCCAATAAATTTATATTTTCTGGGTTCTTTTAAGTGAGTAAATTTTAGGGCTTTGGTCCAATAATAATATAGAAAATTCTCATTTCAATCTTAAAAAATATAAAATATAAAAGTTACATAAAATTCTCACATACCAATTTTTTATGTGTTCAATTTGATAAGATTAATGGTGCAAGCTGAAAAAAAAGTCTCTATCATAGGCAAGGACTAAAAATAGATCTACTAAATGGATCTACATTTTTTTATAGATAAGAAACAAAGGAATCTCTCTTCATAACCAAATACCAATTTTGGAGTTCTCAAAAGAAAATAGAAAAAACAATATCTTTTATTTGTTAATATTCAACCATATTCCTTCATAATATGAATGAACATAATCCACGTTCACATCAACGTTGACATCGACATCATTGATATGTTCTTCACTTACACATTTTTTTCTTGAAATTCTGCAACCTATGACAAATATGCATACTCAGGTTCATATGATGTATTATTTCTGAATTCTTTTTGAGGACATGTTAACACTACATACCAGTCAGTCTCAACTGGATCTTGTACATAGAATACTTGTTTAGCTTGCGATGCTAGAATGAATGGATCATCTTGCCAATGATTTTGACATAAGAATTTATTCATATTCACCATTGTAAAACCCAAATCATTATTTTTGATCCCTCTCTTATTGTATACATCAATCCAATTACATTTGAACAATGTGTACTCCATAAAAAAAATGTCCAATGTAATTATTTCTTCTACCACTCGATAAAATGTTGTGTTTTGAAGTACAGGGTTTGCATCTTTGGAAATTGACCTCATCATTGTTTGAGCTTCCATACACATGCCACTATTTTGGATGGTTCTCTCATTCTTTATGCTTTTTGTATGGAATCTATAACCATTGATTAGGAATCCCTTGTACTTATTCATGAATTTCCATGGGGCCACGCGCTAGCCATTTAAGTGTATCAGACACCTTTCCATCTCCTTCCACCTATATAGTTTTATATTTTTAAATGTAGAGGGAATTCATACATTCAACCTCTGAAAAAATATTTAATTTCCTACATGACAATATTCCCATATATATACTGATTTTTAAGTACACTTATAATATAAATAATATCGTTACCTGTTGTTTTAACCAATAAGTAAACTTATGGGTGCGCAGTTTCAAGTGTTCTAAGGAGGGAGTGACGGGGTTATATGTTAGGCAATGCCAAGACATGCTAGAGTGCTAGGGCATGTCAGAGAGTGATAGGGTGTGCTATGGAGTGAAAATCATGTTAAGAAATGTAGGGGATGCTAACACACAACACATAGGGCTAAGGGATTGTTAGACATGCCCTGTGTTATGGCATCCCAAGATGTAAACTATGTTTCTTAGTTGTTTTATGGCCATGGTTGGACGTGAGCCTTGAATTAGTAACTTGTTAAGTGGGATTAGTTGAGATTTGACATGAGTAGCCTAAGATGTGTTATAGGTAGTTCTTAGGTGAACAAGGCATAGTCTAGTTGTAGTAAATATAACATGGTTAAGTTGTTGTAGTCAGGGCAGGACTTGGTTGGGTTCTGACCAAGTCTAAAAAAATGTAAGGGTAGTTGTGAGGGCCTGATAGCTAAGGAGTGCTAGGGAATGCTAAGGAATGAAAAGGTGTGCTAACACATGGCAGAAAGTGTCAATGGATGGTGATCAGGAGTGTTAGGGAGAGTCAAGGGAACACAAGGAAGAACTAGGTCAAAATGCTTGGAAATGAACAAATAAGAGTGTGTACAAAGGAGTGTTAATGAATTTCGAGCATCCCACAGATGATGTGTTTTAGGAGAAGTTCGTAATAGGACTTTCAAGATGTAAGCCTATGGTTGTGGTAAGGCATGGACAAAGCAATTTCAAAGAAAGGTAGACTTGGGGTTGGGCACAATATTGTTTTGCTAATGAATTGGTTGGGTCCCCAAGTCCCAAAAAAAGTAAGGTTATTTGTGAGGGTATTAGTTTTAGTAAGTTTAGCCTAGCACCAGTGATCAAATATGAACTTACAATGTGTTTTTAGGGTGTGAAGTCAAATGTTTTTCATTTCAGTGAGTCTTCAAATAAAAATTGGTCACTGGCTAGTGTGTCTATGGCTGTTTCCACTCTCTCAAGAATTTCATATGTCGGTCACTTTCATCACTCAGTTGAGTCTACCATCATGAAAACATCATTAATATCACTTCATTCACATCATCACAGTCTTCATTCAGCTCAGTGTCACCATTATGTCATTAGGGTTAAGGTTACAAAATCAGCCATTTCATGTATAAATCCAGCAAATGAGGAGTAGAAATAGGTAAATTTGTTCAATAACACTTGATTTCAAATGTAATTTACATTTTTAGATGTAATAATGTTCCTAAGGTTCTAAAGTTGTAGGAATAGGTCCTAAGGCTACAAAACTAAAGAGAAAGTGAATTGGTGAGGTGGGCCATCCTACCTCATTAATCACTTAGACACCTAAAGCAAAATATAAAAGCACATGAAGGATCTCATAAATGCTCATTTTCACTTGGCTACCATCCTAGAATTGAGATCCCCCCTCTCCTTTGCAAAAAATTGTGATTCCGTAGCCCTCACTGGAAAAAATTGACTCTCGCTACGCATAGAGAGCCTTCGCTCCACACAGGAAGCCTTCACTACACATGGGGCAGAGTTTTCCAAAATTGTTGTTTGACCACCAAAATTCATTTCTCAAAGCGCCTCTTCAGTAATTTCATCCTCTAGGCTATATAAAAAGTAAGTTTAATCATTTTCATGCCCTCTTTTGCCTCATATGTCAAGAAAATGATCAATTACATCTTCTTCTAGTATTTACATGATATCATGGTTTTCATTCTCAAATGATGAGTTGTTTCCCTAAACCCTAGATTCCTTGTCCCTACACCTCTGTTTGCAGCTAATACAACATTTGCATGCATCACAAAGCCTTATCCCCTCATTTTCTATCATTTTCCTCTAGACCCTAATATACCCTATCTCTTTCTAGGATAGGCCTGTGTTTTGTCCATTTCCACCCCCTCCCCTCACTCATTTCGCAAAATTCATTTTTTCCCTACTAACTGACATCATCCCCTTTTCCTAAATTTCATTAAAAGTTTAGGCAACTCCTAAGTCCATCATACTACCTCATTCCCTCACAGTAGCAAATTTCATTTTTTTTTCTTGCCTCTCACCTAGGGTTTGAAGTATGGAGTCTGACTCATCATTGTCAGAGAAGAGGAAGTACAACAAGAGGGGAAACATATTGTTAGGTCCCTCTAATACTAGTGATTACCCCATTACTATTATAGTTGTATCCCTTATTAATTTTTTTGTGCCCCTATTGTCCCCATATTGCTATTACTGTTCCCCATAGAATCCCTCAATTGACATTTTTGTGCCTTTATATTATTATTGTTAGGTCGGCTGGGTTATATTCTGGCTCCTTAGACTCCTATATATAGAAAGGAGGTTTTGGCATTTGAATCATCAAGGAATCATTCATTTGTGTAATGTAAAGGAGGTTTCCCCCTTGAAGAGGTTGACTTCTAAGGCGTTGATTTATCCTTTCTATCTTTTTGTGAGCTGGTTTCATAACATTTGGTATCAAAGCCTTTGGATTCTAGGGTTTCGCTGCTCCAAATAGGTCGTCATGGCATCCTCGCTATAGTCTATTTTCTGTAACGTTTCAGAAGCAAAAAAAAAACCCATTTGACACGAAATCACACTGAACGTTAGGTCCAAATTTCAAAGCTTTTCGCACAATATTTGTGGAGATATGATTTGAGGAAGTTGGTCTTTTTGCAGACTCTTGAATTACATTCCAAACGGGTGACCTGGGGAAAATCATCATAACTTTCTCTCTAAGCATCGGATTGAAATTTCATAAGAAGGTACAAAAAGAGGATGGAATGTAGCTTCCTGTATATATTTTTCAGGGCCAAAGGTCGAAACAGGGAAACATGGCATGTCGTACAAGTTTGCTCTGCTGAACTAGTCCATAATTAGGTCACTGTGGGAGATTTGGCATAACTCTTCCATGGAGAATCTAATTTGGATCAAGCTGGTGCCATTGGAAAGAGGACATAGAGGCTACTTCAAGTCTGAAATTACAGAGATACATCAGAGGCAGTATCGAGCTCCTAAAAAGTGATAAAAGGTGTGTAGATTTTTTTTAAATTCTTGCTTAAGCTTGGTTTGAAAAACAATTTTGAAGGAATTCAAAGGGCATAGTAGAGCATTATTATCTGTAACTGATGCCTCAAGGAAAGAAAATGCAAAAAACTAGTAAGAAACTTGAAAGCTTTAGTATGACTCATGAAGAAGAGGAAGAAATGATACATGATATATCAAAATTACAAGACCAAGTGCAACAAATGTCACTCTCACAAAAGCTAACAAAAGCTAAGATAAATGGCGTGGAAGATAAGATGAATGGTATGGAAACTAAAATGGAAAATTTGAAGATATATTTGAATGCAAATTTGAAGACAGGCATGGACGATTTGAAGACAGGTTTGACAAGTTTTCTATAAGAAATACTTACTAATGGTGAAAGGGTAGTAAAGGAAACTCATGATGGTAACAAAAGAAATGTTAATCATGATTTCATAGACTCTAATGTTGGATTGAAGACCCACCATATTCCAAAAATTGATATGAGGAAGTTTGATGGCAAGGATCCTGCAACATGGATATTATAGATGGAGCAATCTCAATAATGTGCAAAACACACAAAAGGTACGTATTGCAACTTTATATTTGGAACCAAATCAGTTTGTATGTTATCAATGGCTTTTCTCTTGTAAACAAATTATCACTTGGGCAATTTTTATGGAAGAATTGACACCACATTATGAGGATACAAAAAGAAACACTTTTTTAGCCAATTGATAAGTCTCAAACAAAAGCGTTCAATAATGGAGCACATTGAGGAGTTCCAAAAATTGAACATAAGGGTAAAAAATATTCGAAAGGAGCATAGGATTGATGTGTTCATAGGGCCTTTAAAGGATAATATCCAACATGATGTTCACCTTTGGGAACCTGATTCATTAGAGAAGGCATTCAGGTTAGCAAAAAAAATGGAAAGCAAAATTATTGCAACCAGGAAGCATGCCACTCACAACTATAAAGATGGAAGTGTTTTTTCCCCTAATCTTCCACAACTTTTAAGGTTAACACCAGAAGAATTGGAAGAAAAAAGAGAAAAAGGGCTTCATTATAGTTATGATAGAAAATACACTAAAGTTCATAAGTGCACTGAGAAGAAATTATTCTACATAGATTATGAAGAGGAAGAAGAAAAGGAGCAAGAAAGGTTAAAAGAAGAGGATATACTCTAGGAACAAAGTCTAGATAAACAAGAAATGAATCCAACCATATCTTGTAATGCATTGGTTGGAATTACCACTCCTCAAACCATCAAGATAGAAGGACAAATCAAGAAGAAAAAGGTAATAGTGTTGATTGACTCGGGAAGTACCCACAATTTTATTCATTGTAAGGTAGGAAAGGAATTGAATTGCTTCCTATATCCAGCACCAGAGTGTAAAGTGATGGTTGAAAATGGAGGAACAATAAATTTCTCTGGAAATTTCCATAATATCAAGCTATCCATGGGACAATATGTATTGACTAGCTTAATGCTTTCCATTCCAATGGGAGGTGGTGATGTTGTACTAGGAGTCCAATGGCTACAATCCTAGGGTACAATAGCTTTTAATTTTCAATAAATTTTCATGAAATTTTCTATAGAAGGAAAGTAAGTTGAATTAAGGGGTATTGCATGGAAACCAAGAAAGATAATCAGCTCTAACAGTATGACAAAGCTTCTAGAAAAAGAACAAATAGGTGTAATTGCACAATTATGTTCGCTAGATGTTTCCACATCAAAATCATCGATTTCTCCAGATCTCCAAAAAGTCTTGGAAAATAATTACAAGGTATTTGATACTCCCAAAGGTCTCCCACCTATTCATGAACATTATCATGCTATTCATCTGATTCCAAGAAGTGTTCCTCCAAACATCAGGCCGTAAATTGAACATATGGTTGCAAAAATGCTAGAGGCTAGTATAATTCAACCTAGCCAAAGTTATTTCTCTGCTCCAGTAGTATTGGTGCACAAGAAGGATGGATCATGGCACATGTGTCTAGATTATAGGGACGTCAACAAGCTCACTATTAAAGATAAGCTTCCCATTCCTGTCATTAATGAATTACTAGATGAATTGCATGGATCAATTTACTTCACCTAATTGGATCTTCATTTAGGATATCATCAAATCAGAATGAAGGTTGAAGACATTCGGAAGACAACATTTAGAACTCATGAGGGCCATTATGAATTTTTGGTCATGCCTTTTGGCCTTATCTATGAACCTTCTACATTTTAATGTTTGATGAATTCAATTTTCAAACCCTTCCTTAGAAAATTTGTGTTATTATTTTTTGATGATATACTAATCTACAGCAAGTCTTGGAAGGATCATGTTGAATATGTTGATAGGGTGCTACAACTATTGGAGGAGAAACAATTATATGCAAAAAGATCCAAATGTTTGTTTGGAGTACAAGAGGTGGAATATCTGGGTCATATTGTATGTCATGAAGGAGTTAAGGTAGACCCTAGCAAATTTAAAGCCAATAAGGAATGGAAAATCCCCAAATCCATAAAGCATCTGCAAGGATTTCTTGGGTTGATAGGGTATTATTGCAAGTTTGTTAGGAATTATGGGAGAATAGCAGCACCGCTACAACATTATTGAACAAAGATGCATTTTCATGGACTACAAAAGCAACAAAGGCCTTCGAACATCTTAAAGAGATAATGTGCCAAGCACTGGTCTTAGCTACACCGGACTTCACAGAAACCTTTAATGTGGAATGTGATGCTTCACGAAATGGAATTGGTGCTGTTTTGATGAAAGATGAAAGACCCATTGCTTTTGAAAGTTGTCCAATCAAGGGAAAGTTTTTAAACAAATCTATTTATGAGAAGGAAACGTTGGCAATACTACATGCACTTAAGAAATGGTGACCCTGCCTAATGGGAAGACACTTCAAGGTAAAAACGGATCATGATAGCCTTAAATACTTTTTAGAACAAATTTTATCCTCTGAAGAGAAACAAAAGTGGGTCACAAAGATGTTGGGTTATGACTTTGAAATCATCTACAAAAAAGGGAAGCAAAATGTGGTGGCAGATGCACTCCCAAGAAAGGATGAGGATGTGGAAGCATTGTTGTGTGCCATTTCTATTATCCAACCAGATTGGATAAATGAAGAAAGGGAGGAATGGAAGAATGACGAAGAAGTGTGGGCACTTATTCGAAAGTTACAACAAGATTCCAGTATGTCGTATACATTTAGCTGGAAAAATGATTCATTATGGTACAAAGATCACTTATACCTCTGTAAGAATTCGCAACTAAAACAAAAGATTCTTATGGAATTGCACCCTTCTCCCTTAGGAGGGCACTCAGGATTTTTAAAAACTTACCACAGGGTTAAGAAGGAATTTTTTTGGGATGGCCTTAAATCAGATATTCAAAAGTTTGTGGCGGAATGTTTGGTTTGCCAACAAATAAAGTTGAAACAATTAAGACATCGGATCTATTACAACCTTTATCCATTCCAAGCCAACGTTGGGAGGAGGTTTCAATGGATTTTATCATAGGTTTACCCAAGTCCGAAGGAAAGAGTGTCATCATGGTGGTAGTTGATAGATTTACCAAGTACGCACACTTTTGTGCATTATCACATCCATTTAAAGCCAATATAGTTTCTACCACATTTATGGAAACAATTCAAAAGCTACATGGAAACCCAAAGATTATTGTAAGAGACATAGATCCCATTTTCACTGGAAATTTTTGGACAAAATTATTTTCTTGTCTCGATACTCAGTTAGCTCATAGCTCATCTTATCATCCTCAATCTGATGGGAAAACAGAGATAGTAAACAAATGTTTGGAAGGATATCTTTGTTGCATTGTATCTGATAAATAGACAAAATGGGTCAAATGGTTGCCTCTGGCTGAATGGTGGGATAACACTTCCTTCCATATAGTAAAAAAAATGACCCCATTTATGGCACTTTATGGATATCAAACACCATCCATCACATCATATTTAAAAGGAAATTCGAGGGTTCAAGCAGTTGAACATCACATCGAGCATCAACAACAAGACCTCCAACTCTTAAAGGATAACCTTGTGTTGGTGCCAAATAGAATGAAACAATATGAAGATCAACATCGCAGTGAAAGAAGTTTTGATGTAGGTGATTGAGTATTCCTACAGCTACAACCATATAAACAAATGTCCCTCAAGAAAGCTAAGAAGGATAATAAATTATCACCAAAGTATTATGGTCCGTACAAGGTGTTGCAAAAGATTGGTACTATGGCATACAAATTGGAGCTTCCTGCAGCTTCTCGAGTGCACCTAGTTTTCCATGTTTCATGTTTAGAGAATGTTACAGGCGAAAAGCTCCCAATTTAAACAATATTGCCAGAACTTGACGAGGAAGGAAAAATTATATTGGAACCAGAAGCAGTCATAGAAACAAGAACTTGACAGCTACGAAATCAATCAATTTCGGAGTATCTCATCAAGTGGAAGAACTTATCGACTGAAGATTCCACATGGGAGGATGAGAATTTTATACAAAAGCATCCAAAACTAGTCAAGCATTGAGTACAACACTTTTTTCAAGGAGAAGTGCATGTTAGGTCCTTGTAATACTAGTGATTACCCCATTCCTATTGTAGTTGTATCCCTTATTAATATTGTTGTGCTGCTATTGTCCCCATATTGTTATTACTGTGCCCCATAGAAACCCTCTATTGTTATTTTTGTGCCTTTATATTATTATTGTTAGGTCGGCTGGGTTATATTGTGACTGCTTATACTCCTATATATATAAAGGAGGTTTTGTCATTTTAATCATCAAGGAATCATTCATTTGTGTAATGTAAAGGAGGTTTCCCCCTCGAAGATCTTGAATTCTAAGGCGTTGATCTATATTTTATATCTTTATGTGAGTTGGTTTCATAACACATACTGAGATTTTCTCCCTCTAATTGCAATGAAATCACCTCCTCCCCATTTGTCATGAAATTCTTTGAAGTTATCAATTCTTTAAGGTTTTGTCAAAGAGTACAGGAAGTAGGTTACCATGAGCATCTCACAGGTATATTTGCTGTCAACTTGAAGGAATACAAGATCACCATTGCAGGGACTGATTTCATGTTTTTAGTGGATGCCTTCTCTCAAGCTATAGGCATACCAAACCATGGTGAAAATTGGTTCAAAGGCATGAACCTAGACCTAAAAGAGTACAAACCCTACTTGAAATCACAATAGAAAGGAGCTCACTCACATGTTTTCCCATTTAGATACTTGTTGGAGAGATATCCACAATTGATGAAGGTTGTCATGAAGTTCTTCACATGTGAGGGAAGATTTTCCAAACTATATCAATATCACATAAGACTGCTCATGCACTTTATATCTTCCAAGTCTCTAAATTTTTCCAGCTACTTGTATAGTAGCCTAACCAAAATTTCTGAGAGGGTGAAATTGAAAGGAAAAGTGAATTATCCCAACCTCTTTCACCATAGCCTAATAAAGGCTATAATACTCCATCAGTTGACAAAGAAGAACATGACATGAGACACCCTCATTGAGGCAGCCTTAAAAACACATATAACCACTTCTCCAAGCCAACACCAAAGCATGTCAGTACATCCCATGAAGGTGGGGTAATCAAGAAAACATGATGAGGTTTACAAGGCACCTAGGCCTAAGGTGAACAAGACATATCAGAGAGGCAAAAGGCTTGTGTTTTCTCCTCAAATTGAGGAAGGAGCCAAGCGTACTATATCAGTAGAACAAGGATCGCCATCACATCATGAGGCTTATTTGCATGATGAGGAGCCCATTGAGCATGACTTTGACCTAATTGACTTGGAGGAACATGATGAGCATCAAAGCCTACAAAAAGTCATCAAATATAAGTATTCTTAGATCATGGATCTCAAGGAAAATTTTGAAAGGGCCAAATTCATCATTTCATTCCTTGAGCAAGAAAATAGTCAACTTAATGAAAAACAACTAGTCATGGATAAAGAGAAATTCAAAGCCAAGAAACAAGAGATGAAAGGCTAGGAAGTGTTGGACCATGGGTACATTGAGTAGTATTAAGGAAATTTGGCAAGGAAGAGACGAAGGACAATGGGTCTTAGGAAGGCACTTCAGAGGGAAAGAGAACAAAAGCCAGTAATGGAAGAATTGACCTTTGAAGATAGGATTTGCATGGAGTTAAATGAGGACATGTATTTTTGGCTTGACAAAGTCAATTTACACCTTGATAAGCTCCTTGCAAAGGCCAACATGGATAAGTACAATTTTCAAATGAAAATGGTCATTGATTATTACAAAACGAATGAGGTTTCCAAGGTCAAAATCAAGAAGTTGAAGGAAAAACTCAAGGAAACCCTAATCAGCCAAGAGTAGAAGGATAAGTTATGTTTTCTTGCTGATGCATCCATTATTGCATAACATACCTCATCAAGCATTGTTGGACAAATTTTGGGATGATTTGGAGAAACTTCTGTGTTTTGGTGCAGACTTGTAATTTTTTGGCACTTTTTTGTCTAGGAGCACAATGAGCTCACATTGCGCTTCTTCCTCAGGTATCCAAATGATGGAAAATAAGAATTTTTGGAAATATTATGACCCCCTCTCAAAACTCATTTGCCAATTTTCTTGTTCTGGGGCTCATTTTTTGATAAATTTGCAAAAAGGAGGCCAAGAAACACCTTTCTGCCCCTCTTTTTCCATTTCGCTGCACACCTAGAGACACCTTGGGAGAATGTCCATATCTCAACCAAAAATGGGTCTTTTTGAGTGAAAAAATACTCTAAACACATATAAACTCTCTGATATTTCCATAACAGGCTTCATATTTGGATTTCAACTTTAGAAAGGCACTCAAAAATGGCCTCCAATAGCTCGCTCAACACTTGGAAATTTCTAATATTTTTGTAAAATTTTCACTACGTAATTTTTTGTAATTCCTAGTTTGACTTTGGTAAAAGTCAAAAGCATGAAGTAGAAGAATGTCAGGGGTAAAAATAAATGTAAATAATGGGTGGTCGGTATTTGTAAGTTGTTTTGAGTTGCGTTTGACCTCATTTATGAGAGAGGTTGGAGTCAAAATTAATTGTAGAAGTTGTTTTTAACTTCCCTAGACATTAGGGTTTTGTTAGAACACCTCATGGAACAGTTTCTAGAGTCATGGATTCGACCCCTAAGAGTGGGGAGATGTTTTTTTGGTCTTTATTTATTCATTTCTAAGTGATAGAATGGGTGGGATTTAAAAGGAGAGAACTATTGTAGATTGTACTTGGACATTTTCTGGAAATCAAAGGACACAGTTTGTAGCTATTATCTAGGAATTCATGTCCAGTAAATCTATGATATTGTTTTTTCTTTGTTATAGCTGTATATGAAATATATTCATATTATATTTCCATTCATCAATTCTTAAATGGTTTTCCTTACAATTTCTAAACGAAATTCCTTGCATAACACTCTGTTTTGATGGAAAAATCATTATGTGTTACATTCTTTCTTGCTTAATGAATTCATGTTTCATGATCATTAATACCTTTTGCTTCTTATAAACACTACACTACACTGGAAACCCCTAAGATCCATCACAAAAGGAATGCTACCTTTCTCCTTTATATATTCATTGTTGTAACCCTTTGATCCTCTGACCTAGCTACCTAGTTTTTCTCCCTTATCTAGCAACAAAACCCTAAATTATCCAAAACCCACCCGAGCCTAGCTATCTAGATTAAAATAATTTACATTCTAGTCATCTCTTGGCTATGATTTCATAGAGTGATCCCTCTCTGGTTTGGTAGGGCTAGCTTCCAAACTAAAATCTTGGTTTTTGGTTACCTCCGTCGGTCTCCACATCAACCTGGGACATTGCAGAGGATAACAAAGGGCATGACAACTAGGGAGTGCCAAGGTGGTCTAGTGAATGCAAGGTTCCCAAGTCATGGATAAATGTAATCCTATTTGTGAGTTCATGAATGCCAAGGTGTGTTAGGGAATGCTAGTGCATGCTAACATGTGCCAGATAGTATGAAGATATGTCAAACAAGCTAATATGTGCTAAGTGCTAAGGCATACAAAGATGTACAAGGCTATGACAATACATGCTAGGGATTATCAAGCTAACAAAAGGGAGGAACAAATTAAACCACAAGGCAATGAGCACATAATAGGGTTAATAATTCATCTGTTTACCTTTTCCATGAGGGGCATGCTAGGCACACCAACACTAGGTGCCAAGCGCTAAGTGTCAGTGCATTCTAAGTGCAAAATATTCCTTCGTTTATTCTCATCTAGTTTCCAATAACTGATCTCAAATAAATTTAATATTAAACCATGCTAAAGAATACCAAGTCATCTCAACACATGCAAAGCATGCTAAGACATTCTGAGTGCCAACAAATGCCAAGTGCCAATATGTGTCATGGAGTGTGACACATGCTATGAAGTGGCAGAGAATATTGAAGAGTGATAAGGTGTGCTAGAGAGCTCCAATGCATGCTAAGGACTGTTAGGGAGTACTAGGAAAACATAAGGGAGAACTAGGTCAACATGCACAGAATTGAATGAATATGAGGGTGTGTTGGGGAGTGTCAATGAGTGTTAGTTGTCATGCAAAGGAGGGAGTGACAAGGTATGCTAAGCATAGGTTAAGCATGCTAGAGAATATTAGCACATGTCAAGAAGTGCTAGAGTGTGTTAGGTAGTTCGGGGTGTGCTAACATGTGCCAAATAGTGCCAAGGCATGCCATGTGTTAAGACAAGATAGGATGTACAGTGTGCCAGAGTATGTCAATATGCATTAAGGAGTTTAAAGGAAACAAAAGGAATAACCAAGCTAAAATGTAAGGGAATGAACACATAAGAGGGTTAATAAGTCAAGACTTTATCTTTTTCAAAAGAGGCATGCTAGGCACACTAATAGTATGTTCCAATATATGCCAAGCGTCAATGTGTGCCAAGTGCTAATGTTTTTCAATGCAATATTATTGCAAGGTGCTCCATGGCATGCTAGGGACTACAGGGCATGCCAAAACATGACAGGGAAGCGCTATGATATGCTAGGGCATGCCAACATGTGCTTGGGTGTCCTACTCATGGCAATATGTTCTAGATACAAAGGTGTTCCAAGACATGCGAGGTGCTAAAGAATGTTAGTGTACTATTCCATAGCATGTCAAGGTGCCATGAGTGTTGAGGAGTGCTAGGTCTCTCCCATTAATATAATTGGTAGAGCTTGATTATGTATTAAATAATATAGTTCCTACACACACTACTGTAACTTTATTTAAAGTAAATTTGCTAGATAATAAAACTAATAGAGATGAATAATGTCTTGAATCTTAGGAAAACCATATTCTTATGACTTGAGGGAAATGATACACACTAATTACTTCTTAACAAAATGACTGACTATAACGACTATGACCTTGGACACATAATGAAAAGGAATCCATAACAATGGTCTTAAATTGTTATCTTTTCACAAAAAATATAGTAATAGGTACATAACATCATCAAAAATGCATTGGAATGATCAATGATGATGAACATTTTTTGACCGTCACCAGAAGTAACCAAAAAGAGCATTGGTGAGGGTCAATAAAATATCATCAGTAGAAGTGTCACCAAAGAGAGAATTAGTGATGGGCCTTTAACGACCCTCACCAAAAGTGTCACCAAAGAGAGAATTAGTGACGGGCCTTTAACAAGACTCACCAAAAGTGTCATTGAAAATGGCTTTGGTGATAAACCTTAAAGGACCATCACTATATACACTTACAACAACGTTTTTTTAAAGACCGTCACCATATGCGACATTGATGATGGACCTCAAAGGTCCGTCACAGGCATGAAACGTCATCAAAAACTCATTGGAATGATCAATGATGACGAAACTTTTTTGACTGTCACCAAAAGTAACCAAAAAGATCATTGGTGAGGATCAATAAAAGATCGTCATTAGAAGTGTCACCAAAGAGAGAATTAGTGATGGTCCCTTAACGACCCTCACCAAAAGTGTCATCAAAGAGAGAATTAATGATGGGTCTTTAACGACCTTCACCAAAACTATCATTGAAAATGGATTTGGTGACAAACCTTAAACAACCATCACTATATACACTTACAACAATGCTTTTTTAAAGTTTCGTCATAGGCATGACCCTGACCAATGAACATTTTTTTTTGTAGTGTTGGTTTTCTTTTTAGTAGATTTTTCATTGTAAATATTGCATTGAGCTATGTTATAAAGCTTTGTTAAACACACATGGGTAGCAACATGATCTGAAAGATAAAACATGAGAATCTAATTTTATTAACAAATTATATACATTTATAGTAGATGGTTTGACCGTTGGGTTTCACATCCCAAGGTCTCTTGAACTTCCTTTCGCCTATTCAGCTTCCACACTAGCCCATTGAGGATTAGGTGTCCAACAATCCCCCCCCTCAATCTGAAGGGTTATGTATGACGCGAAGAAGAGAGTTGTAATACCAAATGTGCAAAAATGCATGACAACACTAGGCTGAATGTGCTCTCTGAAATGTTGGTATAAAGGGCGGTGGTTTAAGGATGGCCACCAACATTGGCATGCTTAGTGAAATTCCTGAAACCAGCAAGAAGATGAAGTCTTCTCCTAGAGGAAATTCTCCTACTGTTTTGAAGAGAGAAACCTTCAACCATGAAAGGGAAGTCTCACCCCGCATAAAAGGGAGAACTTCAACCTAAAAAGGGAAGTCTCAACCTGTGATGGTTTAATGATGACCAACAACTCTGGAATGCTTAATGCAATTCCTATAACTCATCCAAATCTAGCAAGAAGATGAAACATTCTGCTAGAGGAAGTGTCCTCAATTTCATTCCTGGAATACTTCCAAAAATGGCAAGAAATTGAAGTCTTCTGCTAGAGGAAGTGTCCTAGATTACCAACTGAAGGCATGCCCAGGGGCATCCTTGTCTCTGGCTACAACTCTAAAACTGGTGTGGTAGGTTGTGGCTCAGGCTCGCTTGTTGTTACTTTGAAGCTTGCAGATGACCATCATTTCCCCCCATTAGATACAAGGTGAGATGATGGATAAAACTCAATTGCAAGACTGTTCAATACTCTAGAACAAGTTCTAACATGTGACTGGAATGTATTCTTGGTTGTTGATGCCCATTGCCAAGAAGCGATCCATCCAAGATGAATCTTTGTTCTTGTGGTACATTTGTTTTTTAAGCATATGTTTGAAGAATGACTAGTTTTATGAGAGTGCTTACATGGATGAAGATCAAAACAGTGTTCTTTCAAATGGCCGACTGAGTCACAGTGTTGGCATTTCATAATCTGTTTTGGCTGCTGTGGAAGAGAACCAGAATCTAAAATAGCTGAAGGTGAACTGTCATGAGGAGCAGGTGAAGATGAACCGTCGTGAAGAAATCCAACACTTTGAAATTGGATTGGTTTGGAGTAGACTAGAATATGAAAGCACAAGTCCTTATTATAGCCAAGACCAGTTCTGTGCTTGTTATGGACAAGCTCTTCCCAAGGTCTGATGATGGGCTTGGGAAGTGCAAGTTGAACTTCTACATCTGCATGTAACCTTGCTGCTTTATGGGAATCTGTTTCAATCTTCTGAACAAAAACAAGTTCAAAATGACTCCTCTATTTTAATTCTTCTTGCTATAGCTAAGATTCGAGCTGCAAAAAGTCAATTTTCTCTTGTGCATTTTTAGACAGACATGAACGTATGTGAGAGAAACTTTTCTGACTTTTAATGTATCATGAGTACTAGATAATACTAGAGTTTTGAGGAACTCTAATACTTCATTGATTCTCGCCATCATTTTTTTTTAATGTCAGAATTACACCTTAAAAACTGATCACAATTACTACTCAATGTAGAAGAGTAATACCCACTAGCAATATCCTTTATAAATGTGTAGCAAATGGTTAATGTACAGCTAGCAAGCATCAATTATAATCCATATAAAAGTAAGAGTTTACTCATGACCAACACTATGTTCTGACAATACAATCGACTAAACGTTTCTCCACAAAAGATTACTTTTATTTGTCAAAACAATCATTGCCTTTATACAACGCACCAAACTCTTATGCAACAGTCGAAGTAATAAGGAATCAATGCATATATATGTAGACAAAATATATAATTAGTTTTAAATATAATGCCACATTGGGGCAGCAACAACTGCAAACTTTCTTGGATCCTTCAAATACTCCTTCACTTTCAAAGCATAAATGATAGCTATCAAAACGTCAATAACTATAGCATGATTTCATGGATAGGACTTAATTACTCATATATAAATGCTTTGACTAGTGTATGAACAAATATTCTCTGATCTTGCCACTTCTTCAAAGAAAACAATCTCCCCTCATATATCACAGAAAATTTATGGAGAGCTAACAATGCATATGCCAAAATGCAAAATATAGAGTGTCAACAATACCTCCAATATTCTAATAAGAATGATGAACACAACAGTGACCCACTTGTAGGAGCTATGCACCAATGAAAGGATTATTCCACATGTTCATGCATGTATGAATGCATAGAGATGAATTGACCAGCTCGTTGTTTTAACACATAGCTTCTCTTGTGCGAGTCTCTCTACTCTCTAGGCCACTACAAAGTTATTCTGTGGTGCTTCTGATTCTCCATAATTTCACATCTATACCTATTTGATCATATTGATCATGCTAAGGCGTTTGCAAGATAAGACAAAAAATATATTCAATTTGTTAAACACAAATATTTCACATATGGCCTCTATCATATGGTTGATCTTCAAAATATATATCAACCAGAATATAACTCCAATTCCTAGTCAGCACATGTTCTTAATAAAATTGAATTAATGTAGGGTCATTCAGTATTCTACTAGTGATCAACACTCCAACATCATCCATGGTCTTCAACCAAAAGCATAGCAACTTTTATGGGAATAGAAATATCAAATGTTGCCTCGCTAATGGTATTTTACCACTGCCCAGCAAATGATGGCAATGATTTACACATTCTAAACAATAGACTGATGCGATGAAAAAATAACAGATCAATGAAATATGAAAATGAGACATCAATTAGCAAATGAATTTGCACAATTAGCTAGGCCTTTTTAGTCATGCATCAAGTCTCAACCATGGGCTCAGGTCCTGATCCCTCGCCAAAAGCAATTTCAGTTTTTTGTTGACTGGTGAACTGAATTAAACAATATGTCCTTGATAACCTATTACATCAGTCCATGCACTTGATCAACAATAATTTCTGAGTTCTCCTTATTTGTGTTTGAAAGTTGTGATTCCTCCACCTTCTTCCTTTGTGGAGGCGCCAGAAATGAGCTTACACATGAATGCACCAATTGACTTTCTGCTTGCTCTAGCTTCTCTGCAAGATCTGAAATTTGACCTACAACATAATTTTGGTTCCCTAAGCGTGGCAAAGATGAAAGAATATTCACCTAATATTTATTCCATAAGAGGTCCAAGAGGTTAGAATAAAGGGATGACTTGAAGTATGTAATATCCAAAGCATAATACCGCTTGTAGTGAACACCAAAATCCTCAATTTATTCAGAAGGATTGTTTGATACTCAGAGGCAGGCTCATCAGGAGGTTTGTATCCATCAGGGTATGTTTGAAAAGTACCAATCTCAACTTTTCCAGCAAATACAATTCTTGTGGGGTCTATGACTACTGCTAGAAAGGTTACTGAAACTACTGATTAGAAACCTGTGTATGCACATCAATACCAGAAAGCCAACAACCTAATTGAGGCTTAACTCAGCCACTCCCATGGTAGATTCTTAGAGCATTGTTGCAAAATCAATCTTGATGCTTTCTCCTGGAATCAAATATAAACTAAAATCAAAACGAAAATCATAGAGATCAAGGAACACATTCGTTCTTCTTGGTAGAAGCTTGTTTCTTCTTCACAGTTCTGAGTTTCATCAGGGTAAGAGATTGAATAACCATGAGGTAGTGGTACAGAGGAAGGACGAGTCTAAAACAAAATGGCAGACAAAGAATCAAGACAGATTTTCTATCAAGGGAAAAAGGTAGAGGATAGAGAATAATGGTAGTGGAGTAACGATGTAGAAACCTAAATTTGAAACCTACACTCTAGCTGTCAGTGATGTCAGTTTCTACAATATGGGTAGAACACGCAAACCATGTCAGGGTAGCACAACGTTATATGCGGGTAATTATAAAAAATTGGTCAGAGAAGAGTAGAGGGGCAACACTTTATATGAAAGGTAGAAAATAGCTAGAATAGGGAGTTACAAAGTAGAGGGAAGACAAAAATGGCACTGGATAAATGACAGAGTTGGCAGCTAGAATTTAGTTGAGAAAATATTCATAAGTGATGGTAGAAATGACCTACACATACAGACCATAAAACAAATGGCTCAAAGTAATTATGCATGGGAATAATACGCCTGCTCTAATACCATGTTAAACACACATGGGCAACAACATAATCTGAAAGATAAAACATGAGAATCTAATTTTATTAACAAACCATATACAATTATAGTACATGGTTTAACTGTTGGGATTCACATCCCAAGGTCTCTTGGACTTCCTTTTGTCTATTCGGCTTCCACACTAACCCATTGAGGATTAGGTGTCCAACAAGCTCCATGGTTAGTATGTTTTCCTTTTTAGTGAACTTGCTAGTTGCAAGTGTCATCAAACACGAAGGATGGTGTTCCCATAAGGGGGATGGGTGTCTAAAAAAAGTAATTTAAAAACCCATGTAATAATTTTAATAGAGGAAAAATAATAAATAAGGTCATGAGATTCTTATTCCAAGCTAAATGTTGGGCAAAACATCCTAGTCTCTGTGTTCATTTGGTTTATTATGGCTAAGGAAACTGGAAAAGGTAATGGCAAAGGCTTTGGAAGGGAAAGAAGTATTAATTGGAATTTTATTTATGAAAATAATGGAAAATAGCAGAGAGGGAAGGTGAAAGGTCACAAGTTGCATGCGGGGAGGAAAATGAAGGAAAAGTAATGGAAATTGAAGAAAATAGAGGCCACATTAATAAAACTACTTATAAGGATTGGTTCACAACCCTTTTTCAGTTCAATTTTGGAGCTCTCTCTCTATTCTCAATCTCTCATATGCTTGCACACTTGGACTATTCTTGGATCACACTAGAATTAGAGGAATATAGGTAGAGGAAGGACAAGAAAGAAAAGTGAATAGAGTATCAAACAACAAAGAGCAAGATCAAGTGGATACAACAGGATTACTTGCAGGTATCAAGTGTATATATGATATCCTTACTATTTTTGGTAGGCATAATACATGCATGCTTGTTTATGGTACTCTTGTTGTCATTAGAATGGGTTTTTCCAAACCTGACAGTGGTTTTTAGTTAGTTCCTTGCCATTTCTAGATAGTCATGGTGTAATGGAGTTTCTCTTCTTTGGTAGATGGTTTCAAAACTAAGATGGGTGTTATTAGGGGAGAAACAAAATGTCTAATAATCCCTAGACCAATGAAGGTTAGATTGTGGTAAAGCCTAATTTTGTACACCCTTGTTAGGCTTAGGAATCCTCAACCGATGAACGGGAAGATATACAGTAAATCATAGAGGGTGGAGATGGACAAATTCCTCACGGTTTAGGTGGATAAATCCAAAGGCAAGCATGCGTGTATAGGCATAATGATCCCTAAATCGGTATATGGCGGGATTACGATAAAGCTTCATAGTGAATGTTTCTTGTTTGGGCATAGGAATCCCTTGGTGAGATTGTGGTAAAGCCTAGTTGTATAGATGAGGACTAGGGCCTAGGCATCCCTTCGTAGATTGTGGTAAAACCTTAAGAATCCATTTTTGTTTTGTTGTAAGTCCCACATTCATGCTTGGAATATGCACAAGGGTGATTGGCCAAAAGAAATATTTGATTTAGCCCAATCTATGGTTGGGTGGTACGTGGAGGTCCTTGGCTTGGTTGCATTTGCATATGTTGATAAGAGTTATTTTCCTCTTGTGTATTATGCATAAATATGTAACTTATTATGTGGTTACAATGGTTGTTATGTAATTTTTATTTGGTTTCGTATATGCTAGTTATAAGCATTCTTTATGATAGACTTGAGTTGTGGCTCTCATCTTATTTCTTTCATAAATGAAATGTTAATGAATGTATGACCTAATATATGATAACACATCTAATGTGAGTGGCATTCGACATTCTTGATTGTTCTCAGATAGTATGAGGTCCCTATGTTCATATGTCTTTATATGACCTGTACATTAAATGTTCATGGTGTGTTTGATAGAATGTATATAATGGCTAGGCCTTATTAGATTAGGTCCTTGTTCAAGTTTTTCATTAGATTCATTGTCATCATGTTATTCATCATTTCTGAAAGCTTCATGAAGTTCTAGGCAAAGGCCTGAGTCCTGGCCTTGAAAAGTGGCTAAGAATCAACGGTTGCTAACGCAGAATAACCTGAAAAAGTCCACAATTGCATGGAGACCTTGTTGTGGGAGTGAATAGAGAGTCTTTTTGACATGGAAGACTTGTCATGGGAATGACAGGGGCTCTCGTCTAGTCTAGAAGCAAGTTCTCTCAAGGGTTGGACACTTGGAGGGGTTGGGTGGCTTCTAAAGGTTCTATAGCTCCTCACGAAGGTCATTTTGGTATTGTTTTGTCAATTCCACTTTCTTAATTGTACTTGGGGAGTTGAATCATATCATAGTAACTCTTCGTCACATCTTTACCCCGATGGGTCAGTTAGCTTGGGTAAATGTAGGAGGAGGGTGTTACAAAATTGCTAATATAAAACCCTAACATTATAAAATCTAATATCATAAACCCTAAGATTAATATTATAAACATTGATATTATAAGCCCTATGTTTAATATATTAGACCCTCAGAATATAAACCCTAAGTTTAATATATTAAAGCCTCAGATTAATATTATAAACACTAAGAATATAAGCAATAATTTTAATAGACTAAGCCCTAAAATTAATATTATAAACCATAAGATTAATATTATGAACCCTAGGATTAACATTATAAACCATATGGTTATAAACCCTAATATTACTATCTTAAACCCTAATAATAAACCCTCATATTGTACTGGTACAATGCAACATTGAATAAATTGCATTGTGATGCAACATTCACACAATGATTGTCAAATTAATTATTACATTACGAAAATGTTTGTCACAATGTGACGTTAGATAAATTTTTATACCATTCGTCACAATATAGTTGAATATTGTTAAGGGTGAGCATTGTTAAACATGGTAAACAAACATTTGAGAAAGTTTGAGCATGTTAACTATTTAATCATCGACTACAAAGGTTGACTTTGTTTGACTATGCTTAAATAATTTGGTTGGATATGTTTGAGTATAAAAACATAGAATTATGAAACCCAATGTAATAAACCCTAATACTAATACAATAAACCCTTAATATAAATCCTAAGATTAATATTACAAACCTTAGGATCATAAACCCTAGGATTAATATTATAAACCCTAAGATTAATATAATAAACTATAATTTTGTAATGCCACATTGTAAAACCCTAATATAAAACCCGATTATTATAAAACCCAAAGACTAATATTATAGACATTAGGATTATAAACCCTATTTTAATATATGAAATCCTAGGAATAAACCCTAAGATTAATATTTTAAACTCTAGGATTAATATTAAACCGTAGGCTTATGAACCTTAGGATTAATATTATAAACCCTAAGATTAATATTATAAAGCATAAGATTATAAGCCCTAATATTAATATATTAAACCCTAATTTTGCAATGTCGTAATGTGTAATTGAATAAATTGGATTAAAATGTAATGTTGTGACAATATCATAAAACCAAGGGATTATAAACCTTATAATCCTTATAATAATTAATATTAACCCTTATAATCCTTGGGATTAACATTATATCCCTGGGATTATCATTATATCCTTGGGATTAATATTATAAACTCAAATGATTAATAAACACAAGAGATTATTAATATTATAAAGACAAACGATAAATAAACCTAAGGAAATAATAAAACTAAGGTATCATTAATATTATAAACTGAAGGAATTAACATTATATACCTAGGGGATCAATAAACTCATAAGATTAATATTATAAGCAGAATGCATTAATAAACCAAAGGAATTTATGTTATAAAATTAGGGGATTCAGAAACCCAATGGATTGTTAATATTAGAAACCCATGGGATTGATATTATAAACCCTCGTGTAAACCCTATGATTAATATTATAAAGCCTAAGATTAATATATTAATCCCTATTTTTTCAATGTCACAATGCGACGTTGAATAAATTACATTATAATGTAACGTTGCAAGAATCATTGTCAAACTAATTATAACTTGCAACAATATTCGTCACAATGTGACATAAAATTAATAATTCCTTATATTTATAATATTTTATAAAAAAAAAATAATATTAATCCATTAATATTTAATATCAATCGTTTTCATTTATAATATTTATCTTTCAATTTATAATATTAATAATATAATATACAATTAAATTAAATTATCAAATTATAACATCTATTAAACTAGTTTGTCATATATAAATTTATTAACTTAAAATAATTAATATAATTAATTTACAACCTAGTTATATATATATATATAGATATATATTTATTATAACGAATATTATTTCCAAAAATTTTCATCTAAATTACTCCTACGTATTTATTATATTCATTTCATCGATCAATTTCATATTTCTGTTTATTTTATATATTTATTTAATGTTGATATATAGAATCAACAAGTAATGATATTTATAATATAATTCATTTATAATATTTGGATATATTTTCTAATATTTATATGATGAATTATTAACTTTATTTTTCAACAAAAATGAAATTACACAATTACAACTCAAAAGTGAAATCTGAACTTTATATATTTTAGATTTAGGTCTTTTGTTTAACAATCATTTAAATATAGTACAAAAGAGAAATTATTGAAATAAAATTTTTTAATTTTTTTAACATCTTTGAAAGCTTTTATTACATTTTGATTCAATTTTAACAATTTATCTGTTCGATATCTCAATCTCATATTTCTGGTTTCAATAATTCTTCTATATTTTCAAATGTCTTTTTAAATAAAATAATTAAAAAATCGAAAAAATAAATAAATACTGTTATGTTTAGAAAAATATCAAAAGACCAAACATTTAGAATATATATATATATATATTATTCTTCTATAGTTCAATGTTTATTAAATAAATTAATTAAAAAAACTAGAAAAGAAAATAAATACTTGTCATGTTTAGAGAACCATTAAAGAGCAGACATTTAGAGAATATATATATATATTATATTAATTGGAAAGGGAAAACCACGATATTTTAAATCTGGAAATCCGAAGAATCTAGATGGGCAACATCCAAATAGAGAGTTGAGAGCTACATTGTTAAGTGGTATCCTGGTGTGGTGAGTGTAGATATGTTTGCACCGAGTGTGGATACGCAAAGAAGAGCATTCTCTGCCCGTAAATGTTCAACAGAGACAATATACAAATCAATCTACAACATAATGTTAATTATATTACAAGAATAAATATTATATTACATAATCTTTAATTATATTAAAAGAATGAAATATTATATTACATAATTTTTTAATTATATTACAAGAATGAAATATGATTGGATTTGGACGTTGAACATTTTAATAACTCCATTACCATCACAAGTTCATAATTTGATACATTCCCAACTTAATAACTTGATGCAAAATAACTTCCGATAGTTTTTCACAACATGATAACTTTTTCGACTCAAATTTTTGTGCATACCCCTATTTCCAACATCAAACAAGAACTCCATACATTGAAACACGAAGGGGAAAACTCATGCCTTGGACCCAAAAAAAGAAATAATCAGCAATGGCCATAACATACAGACTTATAACGTCAAATTTTCCTATTCCAAAGGATGTAGAAGCAACTAGACAGAATATATGCACAATCTGAACACTTTTCTTTGTCCATATTTTCGAACTCTTCCCAGCTTTGATGCAAATCCATGCACTGTACCCATTACTCTGTTGTGTTTTCGCTCGAAACTCACATTGAAAATAAGATTCCATAAAATAGGGAAGAAAAATCAACCTGTGTGTGCATGATTTAATGCCTTTGCCGACGGCCCTTAAGAAGGGTATCTCTATGGGACTCGGGCATCCGGAGTCCCTCACAGGTAGTATAGAACACACGTTATCAAAGTTCAGGCACAGAAACAGATCCCACATATTTAAGGAAGATAACTTCCGGCGGAGTCTTCAATGACAGGAATGAGTCTTTCGAGGATTAGAGTTGGACTACATGTCATGATTTCTAACATAGTATTACTTCCACATGGGCCTCTCAATCTGAACGTTCCTCTATGTTAGCTCAGTTTACCCATTGCCCACTCATATCTGTTTGTTTCTCAGTAACTGTGTATTTTTGGTAGAGAGTTTGTATGACTCAAAGAGAGGGTTTTGTTTTTCAAATTACAGAAAAATCTCCTATACCCTATGCCCACTCGTATCTGTTTCTCAGATCTAGCTAAGCGTGCATCTTTAAGTAGAGGGTTTGTGTGACTGAAACAAGGTTTTGTTTTTCTAATACAACAACTTTTTTAATGCACACCACTATTTCCGGCATTTGACAAAAACTCCATACATCAAAACATAGAGGGAAAAATTCATGTCTTGAACAAAAGAAATATCAAAATGGGCAAATTTACTGTTTGACAGGATTAACAATAAAGGCGTGGGTATATTATGTTATCCAAAAATTTACTGTTTGACAGGATTATCAATCTCACCTCTTCCTCAGTGAAACACCAACTTCAGAAACGTAGTTAAGGAGCTTCCTCAAACTGGTTTACTTAGGTTTATTTGTGTGCCCTCCGTACTCACTTTAAGGACTGATTCGACCCCAGCTCGATCACAACCTCGTAAATCTACAAGATTGGTTGAACCAGTAGCATAAAATAAACATCTTGGCATTATCTTGAATTTTCAACACTATCATGAATCACTGAGATGCTTGTGTTAGAAATAAATTAGACACAGCACACAGAGACATTGGGAACACAAGAAATCACAAGCTCACTATGTCATTATTGAACATGCACAAATTACATATATAGTTATATATCACCAACTTCTAGATAATAAAATCTGAAGAAGGTGGATCTATGACTTATAGACAACTCACACACATAGAGAAATAATTACTTCTAGAATCATACGTAGGGACTCACAATGACAACTCACGACAACTTGGAAGTCATAGAAACATTACTTCCAATACATCCCTCAATGCTTACATGACAAATACAAAAAATAGACATTACAATAAAGGATGAATCTCTGTCAAATTTGTCTGATATGGTCATCACTGGCAGTCATGTCCACTCATCACTAGCAGTCATGTCCACTCTGAAATCTCACAATTTCTGCTCTTTTCTTCACCACACTTTTGAGCTTCCCACTTGATCCATTTAAGACATAACTGCTTCAGACCATCGGATTGATGTGCTTTGTAGAGTTGACATTTCTCAACCTCCGAGAGTCTCAATACTAAACTATCCTATAGAAGTGTCACCATCTATTGAATTCGCGACCCTCCGCAACCTTCATCAGTTATCTAGGATAGAATTCTCAATACAAAATTTCTTCAGCAAACAATTCTACAACTTGACCTTATAAAATAAAGTGTACTGGTGGTCCCAAAGCACAATAGGTCACACCAACTTCACCTTATTAAGAACTACTTGTGACTAATGCTGGCAGAGCACGGTGATTCACATTAGTCTCTTCAATGGTTGGCATGTTCTTTGTGGTTTTGCATCATTTTTTTTATGCCCAAAAATAATTTTATAGCCAATAAAACCACAAACACCAATACGATTCCTCACACACTTTATTTTAATCATAAAAATAGATAACCAAAAAAAAAGAATTGGCCCAAAATAAACTCATGATGGGATGATCCTCATATGGGCATTTTTCTCTTGAGATAGTGGTTACAAAATTTTGCTTCATCCCATTTTTGGTGTAGTCAAACAATTACTGGACCCATCTCACCCATATGATACACCTCACATCACATTTTGAATAAATTAGTATAGGCTGTGGAATTTTGATAGTTCTCTCTAACTCATTCTCAAAGATTTCGCTTGACATTCAACCATATCGTTCTTCTCTGAAGGTGCACGCTTCCATTCCCATGACTATTGTTCAACAAAGAAGATTTTTGAATGAAGAAGAAAGTTGATTAGAACAATATTAGTGGACTTAGAAATTGAGGGCTCACGGAGGCATAAGTTTTGAGGCCAAACCCTTACTTGCATGTTCCTACACAGTGATTTGCATAGAGCCAACTTCTCGTGGAGAACAATGATGACAAAACCTATGCATTAAAACATGAATTTATACTGTCATGATAGAGGAAAACACCGAGAATGTCATTGCTTTGTAGATCATTACTCTGAATTTCTTTTGTACCAATCGATTTTATGCCATAAATTCTTATCCACAGAGAATGACAAGCCATAAGTAGTGGCTGACCTTTTGAAATTTCTAAGCAATAACTTTCCAGAAGTGATCACGAGACGGTCTCTACCTTAGCACAGATTTTCATTTCCATCCCTTTTTATCTCACCGCAACACAGAAAGCACCTCATCACCTGTCTCCATCAAGAACAACAACCTCTCCCTCAAATCTGTGGATATCAATGGATCTTCTCCTCACAATGATAATGCTCGATCAAAGTGCAACAAAGCCAACACTAATCATACCAGATTGGTGGAGATCATGCTATAGAGATAACCAAAAACTTATACTTCCACTTCTAGGTTATTTTTCTTGCCTTAGTGAGTAAGTTCGTGTCAAAGAACCCAAACAATACATAAAGAAAGAAAAGAAAAAAAATGAACAGATCTATACTACACACAAGAACACAAAATCCCATAACAATAGAGAAATAAAACACTTAATTAAACAATTTACATAGCATCAATAAGCTCAACACTCTCTCACATTTTCCTAGCCCTCCCTTGAGGGAGTTAAGCTAGTACCTGCTCTGATACCATGTTAGAAGATAGAGAGAGCATAAAGGGATTGGTAACACAACAAATCACATAGTCATTGTAGATAACATATATAGTTGTAGATCACCAACTTCTAGATAATAAGATCTCAAGAAGGTGGATCTATGACTCATAGACAACTGGCTCAAACAAAGAAATAACTACTTCTAGAATCACACCTAGGAACTCACAATGACAACTCACAACAACTTGAAGGTCATGGAAGCATTACTTCTAATAGCTTGCTCAAACTCCTTCACAGTTAGATTTATGCAGCATCTCAACAAATTTGTTGAATTTCTTCTCAACTGATTGGGATCTTCTTCCACGTTGTTTCACCACTACAATAGTTAATGAAACATCTCATGCACTACAACAGTTAATGAAGAATCTCATGCACTGCAACAGTTAATGAAGCTTCATCGATTTCGAGCCATGGTGGTTTTGCAATTCAAACACATGGCGCCCCGTTATCAATGGCAAGAGCAAAAGTTCCACCTTCAAAATATTGTGTATTTCAATTGAAATTAACTTGTAATGCTTCGTACTCCCAAAAATAGCAACCCTCCATCGTGTAATCAGACTACATGTATTCGTTGGATAATGAATCTTATCCATTGATTTAAAAAAAAATTGAAAATCCACAACTCCACAACCACCTAGGTTTATATTCCTAGGGTTTAATATTAAGATTTATATTAAACCCTATGAATATAAAAACCTAAGTTTAATATATATTGTAACAATGATTATCATACTGTTTATTGCGTTACGACAATTTTTTTTCACACTACGACGTTGGAAAGATTTTTGCACCATTCTAATATCACAATATTAAGCCAAATATTATAAACCCTAACATTATAAAATACAACATTATAAACCATAAGATTAATATTAAAAATGCTAGGACAGATATTATAAATTGTAGTATTAATATTATAAACCATGAGATCAATATTATAAACCCTAATATTAATATAGTAAACCCTATTTTTGTAATGTCACAATATAAAACCCTAATATAAAACCCATTATAAAAACCCAAAGATTAATACTATAAACATAAAGATTTAAACCCTAAATGTTAGGTCCCTATAATACTAATGTAGCCCCTTATTGTTATTATTAGTGTTATTGTTGTTCCCATGTAGTCCATGTAATGTTATTATTGTGCCCCATAGAAACCCAATATTGTTATTGTTGTGCCCTTAGATTATTATTGATATGTAGGCTCTCATTATATTGTGACCCCTTAAATTCCTACATATAGAAAAAAGGTCTTGTAATTTGTATTATCCAAAAAAGTTCATTTATGTAATGTAAATAAGGTTTACCCCTTGAAGAGGATGAATTTTAAGTCATTGATCTATCTTTTTATGAGCTAGTTGCATAACATTTGGTATTAGAACTTTCAATTCTAGGGTTTCCCTACTTCAAACAATTCATCATTCAATTTTTGCATAACTTATTTTCTATGAAGATTCAGAAGCTAAAGTGGCAACCACATGGAGCTGAAATCTTGGTGAACATTGTGTACTAATTTTATATATTGTCTCACTATATTTTTGGAGATATGATCCGAGGAAGTTATGGTTTTTGTAGACTCTAGAATTCCATCACGAACAAGTGACCTATGAAAAATCATCATAAATTTATCTCTAAACATCGAATTTGAATTTCGCAAAAGATGACAAAAATATAATGGACTGTAGTTTGTTTAGTATTATTTTCAGGGGTGAAGGTCGAAACAATAATGCATGGTACTCCATACAAGTTCACTCTACTAAACTGGTCTATAATACGGTCATCGTGGGAGATTGGAAATAACTCTTTCTTGAAGAATCCAATATTGGTCTAGTAGGTTGGGCTGGAAATAATACTCATAGTTATACAACATGAAAACACTAAAAAGAAAGAAAAAGGTGTGTATTTTTTTTGAAATTTTACATAACTTTCTTTGAAAAATCCTTTTGAAGTGATTCAAAGGGCATAGTGAAGCATAGGTATGATTTTGTTTCTTTCAAAATACCTTGAAATAAAAAAATGGAAACTCCTAGTAAGCATTTAGAAAGCTCTTCTATGACACATAAAGAAGAGGAAGAAATACAACATGATATATCAAAATTACGAGACCAAGTGCAACAAACATCACTATCCCAAAGAGTAACAAAAACTGAAATGGGAGCTAAGATGGATGGTTTGAAGAATGGTTTAAAATAAAACATGGAAGGTTTAAAGGATGGATTAAAGGCACACATGAAAGGTTTGAAGGATGGTTTAAAAGAAAACATGGAAGATTTGAAAGAATTTTTGAGAAATTTGCTTTAAGAAATGCTTCCTAATGGAGAAAATATATTAGATGAAACACATGATGAGAAAAAAATAAATGTTAATATGATTGCATAAAATCTAATGTTGTATTGAATACCCACCATATTCTAAAGATCAATATGAGGATGTTTGATGGAAAGGATACAGTAACATGGATACTATATATGGAGCAATATTTTGATCTCCGTAATGTGCAACACACACATAAGGTACGCATTGAAACTTTATATTTATAACCCAATTAATTTGTATGGTATCATTGGATTTTTTTAAGCATAAACCACTTGTCACTTGGTAAATGTTTATGGAGGAAATGATAACAAATTATGAGGATACACAAAGCAACGCCTTCTTTAGCCAATTGATAAATCTCAAGCAAAAGTGTTCAATGGAAAAGAAAATTGAGGACTTCCAAAAATTGAATATAAGGGTAAATGATATTCCAAAGGAAAACAAGATTGATGCCTTCATAAGAAATTTAAAGGATAACATCCAAAATTAGGTTTTCCATTGGGAACTTCATTCATTGGAGAAGACATTCAGGGTGGCAAGAAAAGTTGAAAGAAAAATTATGGAAACAAGGAAGTCTACGACTCAGAACTATAAAGATGGAAGTGTTATTATTACTATCCTTCCACAACCTACAAGTTTGACACCACAACAATTGGAAGAAAAATGAGCAAAATGGATTTGTTATATTTGTGATAGAAAATATACTAAAGGTCAAAAGTGTGTTGAGAATAAATTAGTTTACATAGATTGTGAAGAGGAGGAAGAAAAGAAATAAAAAATGTCAAAAGAAGAGGATATACACCAAGAACCAACCCTAGAGAAAGAAGAAATGAATCTGACCATATATTGTAATGCATTGGCAGGAATTACCACTTCCCAAACTCTCAAGATAGAAGGACATATCAAGAAAAACAAAAGGTAATAGTGTTGATTGATTCTGGTAGTACCCATAATTTTATTCATTGTACGATATCCAATGAATTGAATTGCTTCCTATATCCATCACCAAAGTGTGAAGTGATGGTTTCAAATGGAGGAACTATAAATTGCTATAGAAAGTGCCATAATATAAATATCACCATGGGGGAATATGTATTAAAGAGTCCAATACTTTCCATTCCAATGGGTGGTGTTAATGTTGTGCTAAGAGTCCAACGGTTACAATCTTTGGGTACGATAGCTTTTAATTTTAAAGGACTTTTCTTGAGATTTTTTTGGGAAAGAAGGGGAGTTGAGTTAAGGGGTATCGCACAGAAACTAGGAAAGATAATCAGCTCTAATGACATGAAAAATATTCAAAAGTAAGAGAAACAAGGCGTAATTGCACAATTATGTCCACTAAATATTCAAACATCGAAATCATCTATTCCTCCAGATCCCCAAAAATTCTTGGACAATCATTCTAAGGTATTTGATACTCCCAAAGGCCTCCCATCTATTCATGATTATGACCATGCATTTCATTTGATTCCAGGAAGTGTTCCTCCTAACATGAATGCTTATAGATGTCCCTATGCCTAAATGATTGAAATTGAACGTATGGTTGCAGAAATGCTAGAGGTTGGTATAATTCAACCTAGTCAAAGTTCTTTCTCTACTCCAGTAGTATTAGTGAATAAGAAGGATGGATCATGGCACATGTGTCCTAATCATAGGGAGCTCAAAAGGCTCACTATTAAGGATAAATTTCCCATTCCTATCATTGATGAATTTTTTAATGAATTACATGGACAAATTTACTTCACCGAGTTGGATTTTCATTTAGGATATCATCAAATTTGAATGAAGACTGGAAACATTCTTAAAACAACATTTAGAACTCCTGAGGGTCATTATGAATTTTGTTCATGCATTTTGGCCTTACCAATGCACCTTCTACATTTCAAGGTTTGATGAATTCCTTTTTCAAACCCTTCGTTAGAAAATTTTTGTTAGTATTTTTCTGATGATATACTAATCTACAACAAGTCTTGGAAGGATCATGTTCAACATGTTGATAGGGTGCTCAAACTATTGGAGGAGAAATATTTATATGCAAAAACCTCCAAATTTTTCTTTAGAGTATAGGAAGTGGAATATCTAGGTCATATTGTATCTCTTGAGGGCGTTAAGGTAGACCCTAACAAAACTAAATCAATTAAGGAATGGAAAATCCCCCCAACCATAAAGAATATTCAAGGATTTCTGAGTTTGACATGATATTATTGCAAGTTTGTTAACAATTATGGGAGAATAGTGGCACCTCTAACAACATTACTAAAGATAGATGAATTTTCTTGGACTCTAGAACCAACTAAGGCATTTGAACATCTTAAAGAGACAATGTGCCAAGCACCAATCTTAGTTATGCCAAACTTCACAAAAATCTTTATTGTGGAATGTGATTACTTGGGAAATGGAATTGGTGCCATTTCAATGCAAGAAAGAAGAATCATTTCCTTTGAAAGCCATCCAATCAAAGAAAAGTATTTACACAAACCTATTTATGGGAATGAAATGTTGGAAATACTACACGCACTAAAGCAGTGGCAACCTTACCTAATGAGAAGACACTTCAAGGAAAAAAAATCATGGTAGCCTTAAATACTTTTTGGAACAAAGATTATCTTTAGAAGGGAAGCAAAAATGGGTCACAAAGATTTTGGGGTGTGACTTTGAAATCATCTACAAAAAAGGGAAGAAAAATGTTGTTGTAGATGCACTCCCAAGAAAGGTTGAGGATGTGGAAGGATTTCCTTGTTCCATTTCTATGATCCAACCAGATTGGATAACCGAAGCAAGGCTTGAATGGAAGAATTACAAAGAAGTGTTGATGCCCATTCAAAAGTTGCAGCCAGATCAAATATATCTAATACATTTAGCTAGAAAAATGGTTCATTATGGTTTAGCTGTAAGAGTTTCCAACTCAACCAAAATATTTTTGGAATTGCCCACCTTTCGCTTAAGAGGGCACACAAAATTTTTAAAGGCTTACCACACGGTCAAGAAGGAATTTTTGTGGGAGGGCCTTAAATCTGACAAAATTCTATGGCAGAATATTTGGTTTTCCAACAAAACAAAGTTTACACAATTAATACCTCATGTCCATTACAACCATTATCCATTCCAAGTCAACATTTGAAGGAGGTTTCAATGGATTTTATCAGAGGTTTACCCAAGTCTGAAGGAAACAATGTCATCATGGTCGTAGTTGATAGGTTTTCCAAGTATGCACATTTTTGTTCATTATCTCATCCATTTAAAGCTATTATAGTGATGCAGGAGCATAAAACTAAGCAATCTCATTACATTCTATTTAACTTAGGGGGTCCCGTTTTTTCAAGGAAGTTGGATTCCTATATATGTAATTATTAATGTTTTGAGTGATTAGAATAGGAATCATATTTTTAAATGCTCAAGAATGTAGAAGAACATGAGTGATGATGAGTGATGACGAGAGAGTTGAAAACAATTATAAGTCTTAGACTAGAAAGTGGCATCATGTTTCGTGGAACTAGAGAGGATTCTTAGGGATTACTGGAGTTAAAAGTGGACTTAGAATATATTTAGGATTTAGTTCAGAAGATTAAGGATCGAAACTAGAATTGGTTAAACAGAACCTTTTATATAAATGTAAGCCTAAAAGGCATAGGAGAGAGAGGTAAAGAGTTATCCAGTAAGTCAGGAGTTAGAGAGTCAGTCATTTAGGCCTACGGGTAGGAAAGGAAAGGCCACTGATATTGAAAATCAGGCCAAGGAAGAAATTTCTATGTAAATGGTTGTTTATTAATACAAATAACTCGACTCTGAGTTTTTGTGATGTGTATTTGAATTATAAGTTGTGTGTGAACTTGAGTAATTCTATGTAACATAGGTTGTAGTTGTGCAAAATCATACAAGAAGAGAAGAGAGGAGTGTTATAGTTTTACACACAGAAAGTATTGGAGAAAGCCTTTAATGCTACAGTGAAGGTGAAGGAAGCATAAAGGTGTGAGCGGAGATCGAGATCAAAGCAAGTGAAGATCGTGAGGTGAAGACAAATACATAGGTAGATAGCCAAATGTGCGATTACAAATTAAGAACCAAAAGAACGTAACAATGTTCAGGAACCGTTGGATCCATCAGATTGATGGATGAGGTTGTGTGTGATACATGACTAATATTAAGTCACGGAAAGTAAAGTTAAGAAGATGAATGGAAAATATTAAACCCACGTGATAGAAGAAGGATGAAGCGGTCTTAGCAAGTGATAATTATTTTCTCACACACCCTAATGGTGGTAAGCGGTCTTTCTAAGTTCTACTCGATTACCTTTAGCAGCTCACACGTAGCACCTGGTTGGAAGAGAAAACCGCATTTCTCATGTTCTCTCAACCTGATATTGTTCATGCATGATTCCACACAAGATTGCGCGATATTCGTTGAATCAGGTATGATTGATCAACAGTGGAGATCAACCAAGCTGGTTGGCGATCGAGTGACGCAGCTGCCATTGGATTGGGCGGAGATTTAACATGCTAAGGAGGGAATCGATGTATGTGCAAAGGTTTGTGGAATGGAGGAAACATAAAGCTTTAAGGCTGGTTATGAAATATTTTTATTATGTTGGAATTATAATAGAAATAAGTGGGATTAACTTATTATGGGTTAAGTTTGGGTTTTAACCAAAGTGAGAGAAGACCATGGTGTGGTTGACATGCACAGTTAAATAAATCAATCGAAGGGTTGATTTATAAGGATTAAGAGAGAACCAAATATATTTCTACTTAAAGACATAAACTTTGATAAAGTGGGTTTTCACCATTGGTAAATTGGTGTTTATCTTGGGACACAGATAGCGTGACACACAATCTTAATTTGCATACTGTGGGTATATGTGGCTTAGGTTGCATCATTATGGTGTTTGTGACTTAGGCTGGCATTATTTTTGTATCAGAGAAGAACAAGGAAATTATGCATGTAATAATTCTTTGACAAACTTAGAACAAAGTTATGTTTTGAAGGTATGTATGCATGCAAGAGGAGATGAGATTTTAAATCTAACAAATAGTAGGCACACAGAGATAAAGTGTAGCAGAATTTGCAGATGCGAAGGAAACACAGGTGAATGGTAGAACTAGATCATGCAGAGGTCTTGAAGGTGAGAAGATTGCAGCAACCTAGAGCAAGGAGTGCTCAATTGCTTCCAGTGGAGAGAACCAGAGAGATGCCAAAAGACTAGGCTCAAAGGAGAGAAGCTTAGTGAGGCATGTGTAGCAAGAAAGGGACATGTTACTGCAAAGTTTTTGTTGCATCTCACGGGAAGATCATAAAGGCAATTCCAAAAAGGATGTGGGTAGATTGCTAAGGGATGAAGAAAGCTGGTAAGAGTTTCTAAGTGAAAGAAGAGGTGGTCAGAACCTAGTATTTCAGTTGTGATTTAAATACAAGAGGAAAGTTGTGTTCTTAAAAGGTGCAGATAATTTGAAGCCTAGAAGGAGCAGAGAGAAGTGCTCAAAGAGGTTCGAGGGAATAGAGAATCAAGTTCTTGCCAAAATAGCAAGTACATAGGAGAGCTTAGTGAGGTAAGTGGTTGTAGGGAGGACTTGCTGTTACAGACGTTTTACTACAGCTCATAGTAAGTGAGTGAGGAACTCATGAAGATAGAGAATAAGATGATTACTGAAAGTCATAACAAAGATAACAGAGGTTCTGAGGAAGACCATAGTAGAATAAAAATGAAGGAGGATGCCAAGGTAAATGGCAAGAGAATGAGTCAAAAGGAGCGTGAGAAGGAGATTGCAGAGTTAAAAGAACAACTCAATGTACTGAGGATGATACTAGAGGAAAACCAAAGAAAAGGTTGGGTCCTGAGGAAAAAGGCAGTGAAGTGGTCTAAGTTACAGAGAAGGCTACAACAGAGACAAGTGAAGTGGCTGGTGGAAGAACTTAGAGAAGCTAAGTTGGAAATGGAAGTTTCCATTTGTGAAGTAGAACATGGTGAAGTTCTGGGTAAAGATGAAGACTGGAGATCTGTGGAAGATCTTCTGAATTATTGTGAGAATTCCAAACAATAAGGAGATATGAATACTGAAGCATCAAGTGAAACCACAAGGTCTTATGTTTTTAAAACTGGTAGTTTGTGTATGATTACAGGTATTGCAAGAGAAAATAAACTTTGTGAATATGTCTTCAGAGTGGAGAAAGATCTTGAAGTAAAAGGAAACAAAGAAAATTTCTCAGAGGATGAATAATTTTACTGATTACAGCAAAAAGAGTCGATGGATGAGTTGCTTAATGAGAGAATACATCCATTTGAAGAGGTCATAGAGATGTAAGATCAGGGTCTTATTCTGATGAAGAATGAAGGAATATTGTATCAGAAAGGTAATCTCATGAATTTGATTAATGTTATTGATGAAGAAAAAATGCAAGATAATATTAATTTAGATGATGGGGCAGGAATAACTCTTGAATAAGTTTTACAGAGAGATAGCAAGGCAAAGTGTATTAAACGAGAAGGGGAGCCAAATTTGTCTCAAGACAAAGAAAAGACAGTCACAAAATTTAAGAATGAAGAAGTCTATGCAAAAGATTTAGCAAAGGGAGAAAGAACATCTGATAATTGGTCAATAACAAAGGAAGGTATGCAAAATTGTGTGAAATTTCCAAATTCTACTCCAATTGAAATTATTAAGTTATATGGAAAATTAGACTTTGAAATAAGGAAGTTGGAAAAGTAGAGGATGTATACTCAGGATAAATTGTTGAAAAAGGAAGACAAATAAAATGTCATGAATGACAATCATAAGGAAAAGGCGATGGTAATAAAATTTTGGCAAATTGACATTAGAGAAGAAGGAGTTCATTATTGTGAACCAGAGTAGAGGGATATCATTGAAACAGATGATATGAACGAGAGTTTAAATCAACATACTAATGTGTTGACAAAGGAATTGAAGGAAGACTCAGAGGAGCATACTGAGGTATTGCCAGAGAAGGAAAAGGTAATGAGGCCTTATATTTTTAATTCTGATAATTGTTTTATGAATATAGGATTTAATGAAAATGAGACAGACATGTTTCAACTTGAAGAGTTAGTTCTATAACTGGAGAAGACTGGAAGCTTTCAGGTCAGACATACCGATGTTGAAGATTAAAGGCATGAAGATATCATGCTTGAAGAAGTTAAATTGATTGTCAGAATTAGTCAAGAAAGTGAAGGACAATTATTGAGGGTTGTCAAGGAAGAGGAAATGGAATATGCTAGAACTGATGAACAACATAGTGATGTATTTGAGGGGAATCAAGTACAAAGGAAAATATGAGGACAATTTACTTCTTGAATGTAAATTTACAGATATTGAACAGAGGTTTTTTGGAAAACAACAAGAGGGTAAGGATGAAAGGGCGGTAGTAAGAATCCAACAACTTCAAAGAGAAGATAGTAAATAGCAGTTTGTAGATGAGTGGACAGAGTACAACAACAAATGGAAAAGTAATTATCAGTCAAAAGACAAATTGGACATAGAGATTGAAACAATAACAAGAGTGATGATGAAGGTGGCTTAGAAGAAAGCAATAGCAAGAAGGTCAAGAAGCAGAAAGAGAAAGACAAAAATAGACTGTGAAAGCATAGCTAGTGGGGAAAACAACATAAAGTGTGGAAACCTAGAGAACAACAACAAACAATAGTAGCAACCAAAGACAAATTGCAGAACAAAGTATGGGATCCAGGAAGACAAAGGTCGGAAGCACATGATCAGGAGATCATGATTATTTTAACCTTGGGATTCTGATGCAAGAGCATACAACAAAGCAACTTCATTACATTCTAGTTAACTTAGGGGGTATTATGTTTTCAAAGAAGTTGAATTCCTATGTATGTAATTATTAATGTTTTGAGTGATTAGAATAGGAATTAATTAGATATTGTGAGGATATTTGTAAATGCTCTCAAATGTAGGAGAACATGAGTGATAATGAGAGAGTTGGAAATCAGTTATAAGTCTTAGAATAGAAAGTGGTGTCATGATTCGTGGAACAATAGAGGATTCTTAGGGATTACTAGAGTTAAAAGTGGACTTAGAGGATATTCGGGATTTAGTTCAGCAGATGAAGGATCTAAACTGGAATTGGTTAAATAGAACCTTTTATATAAATGTAAGCTTATAACGCATAGGAGAGAGAGGTAGAGAGTTAGCCAGTTAGTCAGGAGTAAGAGAGTTAGTCATTTAGGCCTACAGGCAGGAAAGGAAAGGCCACTCATATTGAAAAGCAGGTCGAGGAAGAAATTTCTATGTAAATGGTTGTTTATTAATACAAATAACTCGATTCTAAATTTGTTTGATGTGTATTTGAATTATAAGTTTTGTGTGAAGTTAAGTAATTCTATGTAACATAGGTTGCAGGTGTGCAGAATCAAAGAAGAAGTGTAGAGAGGAGTGTTATGTTTTCACACATAGATAGTATTAGAGGAAGCCTTTAATGTTACAACAAAGGTGAAGGAAGCATAAAGGCACGAGCTGAGATCAAGATTAGAACAAGTGAAGATCGTGAGGCGAATAAAAATACACAGGTAGAAAGCCGAATGGGCGATCAAACATTAAGAACCAAAAGAACGTAACAATATTCAAGAACCATTGGATCCATCAAATCAAAAGACAAGGTTATGTGCGATAGAAAATTAAGATTAATCCATGCAAATTAAAGTTAAGAAGATGAATGGCAAAGATTGAACCCATGTGATAGAAGAAGGATGAAGCGGTCTTAGCAAGGGGTAAACAGTTTCTCATGTGCCCTAAATATGGTAAGCGGTCTTTCTAAATTCTACACGAATACCTTTAGCAACTTACACGTAGCACATGGTGGAATGAGAAAACCATCGGTCATGCACGATTCCACACAAGATTTCGCAATATCCTTTGGATCAAGCGAGATTGATCAACAATGGAGATTTAGCCAAGCTGGTTGGCGATCGAGTGACATGACAACCATTGGATTGGGCAGAGATTTAACGCAATAAGGAGGGCATCAATTCATGTGCAAAGGTTTTTGGAATGGCAGAAAGGTAAAGTTTTAGGCGTGGTTATGAAATTTTTTTAGTTTGTGGGAATTATAATAGAAATAAGCGAGATTAATGTATTATGGGTTAATTTTGGGTTTTAACCGAAGTGAGGGAAGACCATGGTATGGTTGACATGTGCAGTTAAATAAATCAATCAAAGGGTTGAGTTATAAGGATTAAGAGATAACCAAATATATTTTCGCTTAAAGATTTAAACTTTGATAAAGTCGATTTTCACCATTGATATTGGTGTTTATCTTGGGACACACATAGTGTGACATGCAATCTTAATTTGCATAATGTGGGTATATGTGGCTTAGGCTACATCATTATGGTGTTTGTGGCTTATGCTAGCATCATATAGTTTCTACTGAATTTATGGAAATAATTCAAAAGCTACATGGAAACCCAAAGATTGTTGTAAGTGACAGAGGTCCCATTTTACTGGAAATTTTTGGACGGAACTAGTTTCTTGTCTATGTACTCAATTAGCTCATAACTCATCTTATGATCCTCAATCTGATGGGAAAATTGAGATAGTGAACAAATGTTTGGAAGGATATCTTTGGTGCTTTGTATCTGATAAACAAACACAATCAGTCAAGTTGTTACCTCTAGCTGAAAGGTGGTATAACACTTCCTTCCATACTGCAGCAAAAATGATCCCATTTATGGCACTTTATGGATATCATCCACCACCCATCACATCATATTTAAGAGAAATTTCTAAGGTTCAAGCACTGGAAGGTCACATCAAGCATCAACAAAAAGTTCTCCAAATCTTAAAGGATAACCTCACTTTAGCACATAATCGGATAAAACAACAAGAAGATCAACATCGCAATGAAAAAAGTTTTGATGTGGGTGACTTTTTATTTTTATGGCTACAACCATAGAAACAAATGTCCCTCAAGAAAGCTAAGAAGGAAAATAAATTATCACCAAAGTATTATGTTCCTTACAAGGTGTTGCGAAATATTAGTACTATGGTATATAAATTGTAGCTTCCCTCGTCTTCTCGAGTGCACCCAATTTTCCATGTTTCATGCTTAAAGAAGGTTATAGGTGATAATATCCCAGTTCAAACAATATTTATAGAACATGACAAACAAGGAAAAACTATATTGGAACATAAAGCAGTCACGTAAACAAGAACCCAACAACTAGGAAATCGATCAATTTCAGAGTATCTCATCAAGTGGAAGAACTTACACGCTAAAGACTCCACATGGGAGGATGAGAATTTTATATAGAAGCATCTAGAACTACTCAAGCATTGAGGACAACACTTTTTTGAAGCAGAGGGCCATGCTAGTTCCCTATAATACTATTGTATCCCCTTACTATTATTTTTATTGTATCTCATTTATTGTTATTGTTGTGTCCATGTATTCCCGATATTGTTATTATTGTGCTGCATAGAAATCCACTATTGTTATTGTTGTGCCCTTACATTGTTATTGTTGTATAGGCTCTGATTATATTGACCCCTTAGACTCATAATATAATATATATTAAATGATGTCTTGTCATTTGTATCATCCAAGAATTTTTCATTTATGTAATGTAAAGGAGGTTTCCCCCTTGAAAAGGATAAAATTTAAGTTGTTGATATATCTTTTTGTGAGTTGGTTACATAACACTAATCTTAATGTACTAAACGATAAGATTAATATTTTAAACCTTAGTATTAATATTAAAAACTAGGATTATGAACCTTCGGATTAATATTATAAAAACTAAGATTAATATTCTAAACCATAGTATTATTAACTTGAGATTAATATGTTAAACCCTAATTTCTCAATGTCGCACTCCAATGTTGAATAAATTGGATTAAAATGTAACATTGTGACAATAATATAAAAATGGATTCAAAACCTTATAATCCTTGGGATTAACATTATAGTTATTGGCATTAATATTATAAACCCAAGGCATTAATAAACCCAAGGGATTTATATTATAACCCAAGGAATAAATAAACCCAAGGGATTATTAATATTAAAAACCCAATTGATTAATGAACACAGTGGCTTGTTAATATTGAAAACCAAAAGGATTAATATTGTAAAATTAGGGGATTAATAAACACAAGGGATTATTAATATTGGAAACCCAATTATTTATTAATATTATAAACACTAGGAAGCTAAACCCTAAGGTTAATATTATAAACATAAGGGATTAATAATACAAGACCAAGGAATTATAAACCTAAGGGATTAATCTTATAATCCCAAGGGATTATAAACCTTAGAATTAATATTAAACCCTAATATTAATATGATAAACCCTACTAATATAAATGATAGGATTAATATTATAAACCCTACTAATAGAAACCATAGGATTAATATTATAAACCCTAATTCTGCAATGTTGCAATGTGACGTTGAATAAATTGCATTCTAATGTAACATTGCGAGAATGATTGTCAAATTGATTACCCATTGCGAAAATGTTTTTCAAAATGTGATATTCGATAGATTTATAAATATATTATACCCTAATATAACCCCCTAATTTTATAATGCGACAATATTAAATCCTAATATAAAACCCTAACATAGAAAAGAATTGTGGGAAACCATTCAAGAAGAAGAGAATTGTGGGAAACCATTCAAAAAGAAGAAACAATATTGGAAGATGTCATGGACTTGATCTACCAAAAGATGATGAAATTACGTCAGGTTATATCACCATTCCTATCCATGTAGAGAGACTCTAAGGAAAGGGAAACAATTCTTAAACTAGACACCGTAACTATCAAGAGCATACATGAGTGGATCATTCAATATCTATATGTACCTAAATCACTTCCAAAGAAAGTTTGGATAACAACAAAAAATGATAAGGATGTGGTCTGCATTAAGGTGCAATCACATGACAAGTTGGCTAAAGATTTGGACAAGGTAATAACCTCATTCAAGCATTTACTTAGTGGACTAGAATCTCTTATTCATGTGCAGAAGTTCCCTTCAATTGGTTAGTTGGGTGATAAGGACACAAGAAGAGGTCAAGCAAGAAATCCAGGCATTTTTCAGTCCCTTCAAGTAAGTTTCTACTACAAAAGACTTGCACGTTATAAAGGAGGAAATTTCCTAATATGTGGTGGAGTTTGTAAGGATATACACAAAGCACATGACCCTATTGAATAAAGTGAAGGTAAATAAATTGATTGTATTTCTAGCCCTATAATGTGTTCACATGCATGGGGACGAGTTACAACATAAGGTCATCGGTCCTGCAAATGAATACAAGCTTTGTTGTGCATATCTAGTACAATAATTACATTTAGATGTCCCAAACCTCTCTATTACTATATTACTAGATTGTGAATATTTCATTTCCTTCATTTAATGTATTAATAGTAGAGTAGAGAGTCACATGGGAATATGACAGGTCATGGGGTAACCCAAGATTCATAAGGGAAGATGAAAGGTCACCCCATTTTTCTATAAATATATGCTTAGGACTTAATGTAATGGTCTTTAGTTTTAGATGTTTTGTGAATGCAAGTGGTGATTTGGCACTTCCACTTATGGTTCTCATGGACTCTTCATGTGATGATGTTATGAGTATTTCAAATTTTTATCCTTCTCGAGTCTAAGTGTGAAATTCTTCCATGTGCTATCAATCATTGTAGGGTTTCTCTTGTGATTATTGGATGGTACGTGTTGATTTTATTTTATGCCTATATTGGTGAAATATTTCATTGATTTGAGCATATGTTATGTATGGGACTATGCACCTTTACATTCTTTTATGAGGTTGTTGATTATGAACTTATTTATGATAAATGAACTAATCTCTATTAAATACATCGGTTTTATTTGAAGTTTTGCTAACATTTCTTCCCTTAAGATTCATGCTAACACTACTTAATTATTGTTATATGCATTTTGTTTCACATTTCTAATATATGTAAGTCATTAATTTTGATTTGTGGAATGTTTTATTTTGTTCTCTAATGACTGCTATTTGTTTCATCCAAAGCAAAGTGTAAGCAATACGATGGTTTTTGGGCCTACATATTGGATGGGACTCCTAAACCAAACAATTTAGATTATATTTGGGATTATACATTAGGGAAATCCCCTTGCTCTCGGAAGAACATTCTAATCCGTCAAAACATCCTTAGATAACGAAGCTCAATCTTCAAACTCATTAGTTAGCCAATGTTATTGACAGTAAATAAACTAGTTTGAGCATCATACATCTTCTTGGAAGTGTCAAGCTTTGAAATATAAGGAATTAGATGATATATAATGGAATCTGTAATAAGACCCACAACAATGTTGTCAACTTCCTTGAGCTTCTCTTTTCCTACATTATTTGTTGTTTCTACAACATTGTGATTCACAATATACAAACATTGTTCTTTGAAATAATAAGATCAATCATAGTTTTCCAAGCTCTAAAATTTAAATCCCCCTCTAACTTGTTCTCAAATTTCATAGTACAATCCTTGATCATAAATCAACAAGAAGGAATTAACAATATTGATCTCAATGTATGGTTTCTTCAAGGGTTACCTCAGTGTTCTTTCCTTCACCAAATCGGTTATACCATGTTAAAAATTTAAGTGCAATAGATACAAGCACACTATTTCTAAAAATTGATAATTACTTCTAATGATTTTGATATTCTTTTAATTCTTCCAATATATCATTTAGAAATTATACTTCAGAAATTCAACCATACAAAAGTAGTAGAACAAGAGAGATCATAATGCACAAAGAGAGAACAATATTTACCCTAGGAAAACCCACTATCGGGAAAAACCTAGCAACCTTTTCAATAGAGAAATTTTTCTATTCAACAAGAGAAACACCTAGACTTCTAGTCATCAACTAGATCAAACTACCTTAAACAAATCTATGGTTAAAGTTGTTCAAACCCTCAAATTCCAGCCTTATAATATAATCCAACAACTTTTCCTTCTAATCTTCCCTAGGCCAATTTTTTTCCTCCTTGTTATGCCCAAATACCTAAAATTTTTCCCTTGTAGTTTCTCAGCGAATTCCAAAATCAAGAATTCAAATTTTCTTCTTTAAAAGTCCAAAAGGACATGACTAAAAAATATAGTTTTTATATTTATTTTGGAATTAATAAAATCCTTTAAGATAATGAATATAAATACATCAAGGTCCAAAATATACATTATGAATACTAACCATAGTTACAAAATTCAACAAGAATTTTCATCTCTACTAGCTCTTTAGTGGTGAAAACCCATTTTCATACTCTATATTATAACCCTTGTAGATTATATTTATCACACATGTGTTATGGGAAATCCTAAATAATTGGTCAACATAAAGGTTATGATTTTAGGATATTAAGTTTTGATTATACATACTAAAATGAATTAATATGACAGAAAAATGCATTATATGTGAATCTAGGATTGGGATATCACAACACTAACTACATGAAAGATTGAATGTTTTGTTTTTCTTCTTCCCATATATTAAACCACATTATGGTGCATATGTAACACACCTAGCCCCCTTATGCATGATTAAGGTTGTAGGATATCTAGAAACAATATCTAAGGTCACCTTATGAAGATGGGGCTATAAATTTTTCTTCATTCCCTAATCTCCTCAAAACTTAATTTTTGCATTGCCATAATTTTTTTCCTCATCAACAACATTCCTATGATATAATTTTTTCCAAATCAAACCTCTAGGATAAATTTTATGCTGACTTGAAGGTTTACCTTATCATTCCAAGTGGCCTCTATACCACTTCCACATAGTAGACACATGGTATCCAATGCTTGTATGTCACTAGGGTATAGTTCCTTTTCACTAGCATGTGGTAGCCTTCACCACATTATGTAGAGTACCACATCATGCTCCTTATTTAGCTTGGTAGTTTAGAGAGGAAAAAAAAAAAAAACTTGTTTAGTTCTCTTCACCCTAGAAACTCTAACATCTCAATGTACATTATGTAACCATTCAGTAATGGAATTATGTCTCTCGTAGCTAATAATATATTTATTTCTATTATTATCTAGAATATACACTATTAGTAACTCTATAGATCTCGTGACACTTAATATCTCAATGGCCTAATAGCCTTGTCAATTCTACTAGAATTTACACTTGGAAACAACATTAGCACCACTACAACCTAGAGCTTCGTCATAATGCCACTTGGATACCATGTCATACCATGTTAGCATGTGACATCATTAAAGGCTATGCCTTGTGCCATGTTATAATGACAAGTCATCTACCACATGGACATGCCATGTCATTCCATGTCAGTGTCATTCCAACCATGTCATATTGTGATTCCATGCCTATATCAAGCCTAGTAGCATCAAGAGGTATGTCTAAAACCAATTTTTGATTCTCCCAATATCCAACCTCCAACTTCCTTACTTATTCTAAGTGATTAATGAAAAATTTTCCCAACATTTAGTTAAGGGTCGACTTCATCAATACTGAGAAAACTAAACTCGACCATAATCCATGTATCTCTCAACTCATAAACATTGTCTATCCAATTTCCTAATTCTAATAGCTCAAACTATACAAAAATTGATAATAAAATGGTGTGAAAATTGACTAACAGTTTGTCAATTCCATTAGTACCAGGAATTTATAGAAGTCTAATATTGCTAAAATATCAATACATATCTCTTTTCATATCAACACCTCATCCCCAAAATCTTGATAACCACTTAGGGGTTAGCTCTTACTCACAACATCTGTCGGCCATGTGATCGTGGGACACCTAAAAGAGCTTCCAATCCCCTAACTTAGAAACCTGATCCTGGGAACCTTTTAAGGCCAAATTCCAAATACTAACTTCTCCAAAGTCCCTAAAAAATCATCTTGAAGACCTGATTTAAAAACAAATCATGAGAATAACTCCCATTTATTAATAGAATTTTTGGGATTATCAGTGTTGGGGATTTTTCATGGGTGTTTTGGTGTCGTTCCTGACACCTAGGGTCCTGATAACCTGATACCCTCAAATTATTGCTACCTCTTAGTCACCACTAGTGGTTGTGTGACTAGAGGTTAGGGCTATAGAAATCCATCCCAATAATTCAAATTTTTTTCATATGATATCAAAATCCACCTAGGGGGGGTAATCTCAAAAATTCAATGAGTGCATCCCTAAATTTCTAGATATCTTGATATCTATTCTAAAACTATTTCAAAAGTCTATAATTATTTCTAACAGAGTTGGAATCTTCCCTGAAGGATTCTAAATACTTGGAAACACTTCAACATCATATAAAGTCCTTTCAAAGTCTATGCATTTCTTATTGGAACCTTACCCTCTTTCTATTTACCCCATTGACAATTGTTGCTAATGCGAATTTAGGTGTTGTGATTAGGTTATGGGGCATCTCTTAGAAGGATATAGTGTGGTACATAGTCCATACACTAGGAAGTCCAGTATTGTGTCTTTCATTTACTCATAACTACTGGAAGTTTATTTCCCGACTACCGAATTAAGAAAATCATAGCATAATTTAAATCTAGAAAGATAGAGAATTTCCAACGCCCTCATAGGCTTCCCAATGAAGCTTTTATCACATGCATTGAGATCCATATATGATGTACTCTCCTTCAATTTTGGCTATAAATATATACTTTAAATGATATTCACATCATGATAAAATATGATATAATATCAATTCTAGTTATCTAACATTAAAAGTATAATTATTGACAGGTCATGAAATTACCTTCTAATTAAATAGTAGATAAGCAAGTAATTGTAGATTTAATTGTCAATCCAATGTTTGTATAAAACTTGTGAATTATCATGCACTCTATATGATAATACAATATGTTGTGTGATAATGAAATTGTAGTGTTAATTCTGGCAGCAACAATCTCCCCAAGGCTTTCAACTTTGGAGACCAGCAAACACTTGGCAGGCCAACTGGCAGGAGGAAACCTATGATGAGATTGATCAAGAGCTTAAACTCAAGAGAATCAAAATTTCTGATTAGAAGGACCGTTTGAGATGGGGATATACTACCAAGGGCATGTTCACTACCAAGGAAGCATATCATATCCTTCATCACCCCATTCAGATAATAAAATATCAACTATGGGATCAAGTCTAGAGACCAAACATATGGCCTAAGGTCTCCACTTTCCTTTGGCTTCTCAGCAAAAAAAGGATCCTCACATGGGATAACTTACAAAAGCGAGGATTTAGTGGGCCTTCTAGATGCTCCAACTGCAATCTTCACTCAGAGAACATTAATCATCTCTTGGACACTTGCCCTCTAGAAGCTCAAATGTGGGAGAGAACAACACAGTGTAATAGAAGAACATGTAGAAGAGAGGGAGATATCGTAAACACCATCAGGACCTGACCATAGAATCCTTTCCAAAGTCCTCTTCTCAACGGTCTCTGGAACCTCCTTCCAGGCTTCATCTACTAGATAATCTGGAAGGAAAGAAACAACAGGATCTTCAAAAATCACAGTTCACCTCTTAACACTCTTTGGCTTCTTCTCAAGCAGAATATTCAAGAAACTCTAGCTCTCAAACAACGACAAGACTTAGATATGCCAGTCTTACCCCAAGAACGCCTCATTCTTGCCAACTGGAACATAGATCTCACCTCTGTAGACCTCATCAAGGTCAGTATTGCTATCCACTTTGAGTCTGCACACTCTTGGTCTCCTCCATCCATCCACCCTTACAAGCTCAACTTCGACGGAGCGGCTAAGGGCAATCCTGGGCCGGCTGGTTATGGTGGCATCATCAGGAACACGAAGGGCTCTATTCTGCATATGTATCACAGTTTGATGGGTAGAGACACCAACAACGCTACTGAGATTGAAGGCTTATGTAAAGGGATATACACAACAGAAACAAAAAATTTGCTCCCTTTAGAGGTTGAAGGGGATTCTAAAATCCTTAAAGAGGCTGCTATCTGGATACAATCAAGATCCTCAGCTGCAAAGATAGCTTTGAGTTGGAGGCTTCTAAGTAGATTGGAACAAATTAAAGAATGGCTCAAAACTCCACGTAGCATTTCCTTCAAACACATCCGGCAAATAGCTAACAGGGTTGCAAATAGACTGGCTAATAAAGGGGCCGATCAGTAGCTCTCCTTCTTCTTTGGTCCACGGAATAGTTCCAATGATCCACAACTAAAGAGTGACTGCACACTCCTGATGCAACAAGATCTATCCCTCCCGGATCTGTGTGTCTGACTGTAGTACAGGTACATGGAGTGTTGTTTAGATGGGCGCGTGGTTGATCTACACCGCCACTCAGCCTCTCATAGCTCTGGCCATAACCTCCCCCGTGCTCAAGATTAATGATGCTTTAATGCTACCAGTAACTCCTCTTTTTCCATTTAATTTCTTGATCATGGCGCTATCAACTTGCCACAATCGCGTTTCTCCCTTTCGCTTTGGTCCCTCCTTTGCATATGCAGCAGTTTGCTCTCAAACATTCTCAGGAATACATTAGGCTCTGGTTGGTTGGATGAACTTCTGGCTATGCCTTCAACCCACCCTCTGTCTCCCCTGCCTTTTCACTAGCCACTCGTTTTTTTCTCTCAATTTCAGCCTTTTGAGCGCTGAAGCCAAGTTTGTTTTCATCCATATCTGCTTACATAGTTTATCAAGTAGCTCGGATCACCCTACTCTTCCAGTTATGCCAAAACTTCGACAGAGGATGAGCTTCAAAAGAGGCAACTCACAAGGGAAAATTGGACGCCAGGCCTTCTCTTCCACGTCGAACTCCTTAACTTTTTTCTCGGACTTCTGCATAGATAGGTACCCGGCTACTTAGAGTGGACGGGGTAGGGGCAGAGGATTACACAATATAGGATCGAGCTCCTTCTAATCCTTGACTAACTCCGCTTAGTTACAATTCCCCTATAGTCATGGCACTTTCTCCTTTATGGCCACGATCACCATAGAGCTTAGCGAGTTCAATTTAGGTCAAGAGGTTGGTTCTCTTAGGGCGACTACTGACAGGCCAGCGGAAGACAGACCAAGCTCCATCCATACAAACTTCGAACAAAGCAAGGCTTCAAGCTCTGGCAAAAGCAAAGATTCTCAAAGAATAAAGAATCAGGCGGGCTCCTCTGATGACGATGATGATTACAAGTATGGATGCTGCATCATCAAGGAGCCTCCTGATCCCTCTCCTGATGTTTAAACAGGCTGGTTTGTTTTGGCTTTTTTGGAATTCAGCAAGCTCGAGAAGATTCACTTATCACCTTCCTAGATATCATGATAAGTGCACTAGCTCAAATTGCCAATTTCTCATCCGAAAGGGGCATTCTGCTAGCCTTCAGTCTTTAGTTTCGGCTGCAGTCACAACTAATTTTGTATTCAGTATTGGGTTGTTGCATAGTTAGTCATAGCTACTTGGTCTAGTTTTACTGTTTTGGTTGTCAGATAGCCCCAGTTTAATTCTCAGTTCCATGTAGAACTATGGGGTTTTCTGGGTTTTTGCTTTAGTCATGATCAGGTTCTCTACAATTCTTGAGGGCAATACTCAGCTGGGTTTTTGCATACTGATCTACTATGCTTGTAATCATGCCGCATCTTTGGGCTAGCTTTACGAGGCCCTGGCCTTGGTGCAAATTTATTTTGTATTAATATAGAAGTAGCCATATTTAGAAAACAAATAAATAAAAATTGTAGTGTTAATTAACTTATTAATTATAGAGTTTAAGTGTTCGTGACATTTTATTAAGTCACCAATACAATTAAATTATTCACACACTTAATATGAATTGAAAGATCATACTTACAGTAATTGAAATATCACACTTGTAGAAATTTAAATGTCACACTTGTCATAATTAATTAAATATCACACTTGTCATAATTAATTAAATATCAAACTTGTAGGAATTTAAATGTCACAATTGTAGGAATTGAAATGTTACTTGTAGAAAATGAAATCATTCTTGTTGATAAATAAACATAATTTCGTAGGAAATTAAATTTCTATTGATCAAATGTAAACAAAGTAGGAAGAATGTAAATAAGCCTTGCTAAAAAGTAAACAAACTAGTAGGAAAGTAAATAAGTCTAGATAAAAAGTAAAAAAAATGGAAGGAAAGTAAATTTGTGACTTAATTTTGATGTTCGTTCAACCCTCAATCCTATAATATGAACATATGTGTTGCAAATAATTGATAACTACTAAAAAAAATTAATCTAGAAATAAGAGAGCATTAGAAAACAAATTGTTATATATAGACATAGAATTGATAAACAAATCCTACAGAACTGAATAACTGGCTAACTAAATCAATCTATAATAGAAAAATTAAACCTATGCCATAATATAGGTAATACCTATCTAAACGTGGCCCTACCTTCTTAGGTGAGGCACTATTTAAACTTCTACAGATAATTTAGATTATCATCACAACATGCAAATGGATTGAATCAAACAAAAATAACAACTTTTTATTAGAAGTGAACTGGAGAAATATGATTACAATTCTCATAATTCTATCTCTATGCCTCATTCTAACAGAGTTAAGTATTTATACACTATTGGATTCTAATAATTAACATAGAGGTAAAGAACATTCATGGGAATCTTTGCTTCTTAGGTTGTCTTTCCTTGTTATAATGATGTGGGTAGATATAGGTCACAAAATGGATACTAAATCATTGGTCACCTCAACCCGTGAAAGTCAATCAAAAACTATTTTAATTGAATCTCCTTTATTAACCAATCCTTTGTCATATTTCCCACTTATACCCATGGACCTTTAGGTGTTTGAGCCATTTATACCTAGGGATATTAACAACTTGGTGATGCTCCCTTTTTAACAACATCCCTTCTTCATATATTGTCCCCTTCATTTTCCACTTGTCTTCTTGAGATTTCTCCCATATGTCTAGCACATCTATTTGGAAAATAATTTCTTCTTTTGGGTCAACCTCTATCTGAGGAACTTGCAACATGTACTTCAAGCTTTCCTTCCTCTATCTCAATATCCTCCTCCTTGATAGATATCACATCTATTCTTACGCCTATTTCAACTTTTTTTGTTTCTATGAGTACTTCTACTTGAGAAAGGTAGTCCATCCCTTTGTATAATTAGTGATCCCTCAACTGATATTTTAAGTTTTCCACTTACTGATAAAAAAAATTAGCGTTCCTCTCCAATATCTTATTTTCTAAAAAAGGTTCAATATAGTTGTAAAAACAAGGGTATGCGTATATATTTCCTCTTCTTCTTGGTTTTTTGGAGCTTATTCTACATTTTCACACCATGAATGGGATTTTGAGTTACTACAACTATCACCTACCTCCTTGTTTATCTTTTTGGTGTTGTAGCTCTTGTACCTAATGCCTCTTATTCCAATTCACTATTTTCTTGTGTTGCTACAAGTTTTTCTTCCATGTTTAAGCCTATTATTTTTTGTATGGAAATAGGTTTTATCTATTAATACAACCCTAACAATTCTTATATGGAAGTAAGTTTTATCTCTTTATCCACCCTTGATAGTTGTTATGTTGAAACAATGATTATGTCTTCATTCACCCTTGGTAGTCATTGCGTCAAAACAATGATTATCTCTTCATTCACCCTTGGTAGTCATTGTGTCAAAACAATGATTATCTCTTCATCCACCCTTATGGGTTAATATGTGGTATTAGGGTCTATCTCTTCATCCACCATAGCCAATTATTGTGTAGCAGCATGTTTTATCTCCTCAACCACATCAAATTTTCTTTCCATGCCTATCACTTTTTTCAACTTTGTCACAGCAGGTTCTATCTTCGAGTACCTTGTGCATTCTTGGGTCTGGCTATGTAAGAGAATATTTTGGTTCCTCTTTTTGTTATATCGCTCAACCTCCTAGTAGGTATCTATCTCCCAATGACTTTGATATCATTTTCATGAATCCCCTCTTATTTTAGTGTTGTCCCTTTTCGTGGTTGTTGTGGCTATATTTCAACCTCTACCTCTAGTTTTGACATAGCTCCTAGTTCTGCTTTGGGTGTTGCAACTTCTACCCATAATGATAGCTCTGGAATGGGTGTTGCAAGTATTTCTTCTAATGTTTCCATTATCATGGGTGTTCCAACATATACATATTCTTGTGAGTGTGTTGCATCTTCTTCTTTCAATGGTTCATACGTTGTGAACATGCATCCTTCGAATTCTTCTACAATTATGGGTGCTTCAATTTTTTCTACAACTATGGGTTCTTCTAGTTCTATTACTTGATTGAGTGATTCTAATTCTAGTAACCTTGTTAGGATATCCAATGTTAAGCCTATTAACTAGAGTGCATGCATCATATATAAGGATCTTAATGATGCAGCATTATACAAGACAATCTCCATGGCAACTAAATTTGTGGAAACTAGCGTGCATTTTTTGTAGGGTTTTTCATAATAATAAAGACATGTTAGCTAACCCATGGTGTCCTAAGTTGTTAAAAAATTGTAGGTGGTGCTAGAAGATGATACTGTGATGTAATTCATTGGTGAAGTATTTCTATATAAATACAACCACATTTTCCCATGGTGCAAGAGATGAATAACAATCAAATCCATTCCACTTCTTCACCAATACTTGATTTTCTTCCAAGAATTCTCCCCTCGTTGTTGGTTGTGGCTTTTTTGAGGAGCACTGACACTCTCCTTCTTGACATAGTCCTAAGATGGTAGCTATTTTCTCCTCATTGATTGTAATTGGGACTCCTCACAAAATGGTTCTATCTCCTTGTAATTGTAGAGAAACAAAAGGAGTGATATCCTCATTAAACCCATATAACATTTAAACATGCATCAATCTTAGATTGAAAATCATTCGTATGGTTCTTTGTTCCAATGTTTGTGCTCTAACATTGTGGTAAAATAATCCCTATATGTGATTGAGGTTCAACACAATTGGTCTCTTTATTTTCATGATTTCCTATAATGTCCATATTTTCTTAGAAATCCTCTCTTAGAGAGGATTTTCCATGGAATTAACGTGTTTTGTATTTATTCCTTGATTTCCTCCACATCTTTTGTTCAATATTGTTATTGATTGTCTTGTTGCGTAATTTAATTTTTAATTAAATTACTTCATTAAATTGTCAACTAGGGCTTGTGTACTTGTGAAGTCTATGTACACAATATATGTTAGGATTTTATTTTTAATCAAAATTTAAAAATACAAATTGTAAATCTACTTTATTCAAGACCAATCCTTATTAAGTGTTTGCACATGTTCTTTTCTATAAGACTTTTTAAATTGAGATAAACTTTTGAAAACAAACCTATTCTATAATGTGAGTAATAAAAAAAAACTATTCTAAGAGCATGAATCGAAAAACTACTCTATTGAGAAGAATTAAAAGTCTATTCTAGTGAACTAAATGGAAGGTTATTCTATTGATTATAATTAAAATTTTATGCTATTCAACTTGAAATAAATCTATTATATTTAACTTGAAATGAAACTACTTTAAGTGCTTTGAAATTAATTATATTCTAACGACACATAAGAAAATGTAACTATGAAGTAGAACTAAAACTAACTTGAAAGGAAATGATTGAACTGAAAAGGAATGATCTAAATTGACATTCTTTACACATTACTAGTGTGTGCAACTTAAATGAGAACTAATCCAAGCATTACATTAAATCTGAGACTAAGTAAGTAATTTCAATAAGTAAGCTACTAACATAAATATTTTGGTATTTTATTTTTGCCTTTTGCTTTGACCAATCATATTCTCAAATTTTATGATCTTCCAAGTAAGCATGATAAGTGGATATCCTTGCACTTAAAATTTTCTGCTTATACATGTATCATGTTAGTCTTCAAACTCTTACGAACCTTTTTAACCTTGGACTTGGCTCCATAAATTCTAATTAGCTATGAAAAATGTACATTTTAGTAGCCATAGCAATATTTTAACCAATTTCACAATGAAATTGCAAATTATGAGTTATGAATGAAGGATACCTTATATATAAGTTGAGAATGAACTATGTGGCTTTATAACTTATAAATATAGGAAAAACACATATGGAATACATGAAACGAAAGAGAAAAATGATGTCAAAATGAGGAAATTCAAGGATCCAACACATTGCACATCCGGTAAGTGCCCTTCCAACTTAGATGCCTAATACTCAACATATTTTATTTCCTTATGAGTCATAGATGATCCCTTTATAGGTTAAAATGATGAAGCAACATGAAAGACCCTTAATAGCCATGTGTGTAAATAAAAATGCTACTATTTTTTATTTTTACCACAAATTTTAAATAAACAAATACCTTGAAATGATTGTTGATATTTTTTTGGAAATCCACTAGAGAATAGGATATAAATGTTTGAATGTCTAATGAACAAAATTGTGCAGTTATGCCATGGTTTCCCTTTGTGAATAATTTTTTCATGTTATTAGAACTTATCACTTTAGATGGTTTCCCTTGGATATCTCTAAACTCAATTTCCTTTCCTTTCATGGAAAATATCACGAAAATATCTTAAATATTAAAGGCCAATATTCCTAATTACTATAACCATTGGACCCCTAGTAGAACATTAGAACCATCCATTTCGATTGAAATCATGCAACTATCCAATACATGCTTACCCATATTAAACTATATATTATGACTTCCTAAAGAATTTATGATAGCTCCATCTATGATCATTACTTGATATTTTGGCATTGGATAAACAAATAAATTGAGAAGTTTTTCCAATTTATAATTGATGACGTTATGGGGTACTTCCTAAATCAAACAATATTGTTACTATCTCCTTTTTTATATATCCTTCTAACTTGAAGGTTTATGGAGTACTAATGTTTGACAATGCATGACAAAATATGTTAAAGTATTGTCTTCTAGCACTAGGTTTTTTTGTGTTTCCAATTCTGTATCTTCTTCCTCTTCATATTGTATGTAGAATAATTTCTTCTTGCAATATTTATGCCCCCTAAATAATTTCCATGATTGAAACATAATCTCATTGCTCTTCTTTCATACATATTCAAAGGTTTTAATCTTGTCAATTGAGTAAGCTTAGAAGAGAGAGCAGGATGTTCTATATAATTATTAATAAGCACTACCCTAATAGCCATATTTTTACTTTCAATTTTCCTTTCCAAAAAACAAATCATGCTCTATGGAATTTGGTTCAAGGAGACACACCTCATGTTGGATGCCTTGCTTTAAGGTTCTACAAATATCTATAACAAATTATCCTCTAAAATGTTCTTTAACCTAAAACTCAACGTTTTGAATTGTTTAATGTGCTCTGTAATCGAACATTTTGTTGAATATTTACCAACTCTCTAAATAATGTATTTCTCTTAGTATCACTGACGCAGGAGCATCCGAACTTAGTCATCAATGTCAAAGATTGTTCACATGTTGGGCTAAACAAGTTCAAATTCATTGACCTGATTGGTTAAAAGTAAGTTTTACTAGGAGGGTTTGATCTCTCAAGAAATGAGTTGTATTTCATTATTTTAATAGTTAGAAATTGTCTTATTTTAGGTTCAAAGATAAGTTGTTAGCATAGGAGCTAGAAATTAGAAGATTTGCTGTTAGATTTATTAAAATTAGATATTGAGTTGTTAGACATAGTTAGAGTGATATCTGATTGATAAAAGGAAGGAAAAATGTAATGAAAAGAGAGGATTAAGTGGTGCGAGAGCAAGAATAGTGTGTGGATTTCATGTGAAACAGAGGTATTTTATTTTGTTGTAGTCAAGCCCAAGGCCAAGACTCTGTAACTCCTTTATTATGAATAAATTTATGTTGTGTTTTTGATTACATATATAGCCTGTGGAAATCCTCGAGTGCTTTGTTTTATTTGTATTTGGGCAGAGTGTTATTTCCTTTGGTTTTCTATGTTTATGCCTAAATCACAGAATGAAAAGAAGTTGGAGGCTTTTTATATAAATCTTATTGTTTGATCCGCTTTAATCCTGACTATTGGATCACCGATATCGGGTAGGAAAAGTTTATTACAGTGTTTTGGTCTTGTAGGCGAAAGCCCTGACTTACACTAAAAATTGGCACAAAGGAAAGATCGAATCCAAGTATAGATGCGAAATATTTTTCACGGGAGCCTATACCTTATCGTGTTCGAAAGACTGATCAGATCAGCGCTTTGAGGTGCAAGGAGTCTAGACAATGGGCATTGCAATTTGTGATCGGCCGATTCAATCATTGTTGTTAGATCGTGAACTAATCACAACCGTTGGATCACGAAACTGGTCATGCTACAATGAATGGTATTTCGAGTGCCTTAAAGGTTGTAAGTTATTTTCAAGGGTCGACACCCAATCCCATTGAAATTTTCACACATATTCATGGAGGAGAGATAAAAATCATTTATTTGGCGTTAACCCCTAGCTTATTGTCTCACCTCAAATCTCCGACAACCATCAGATCTCACAGATTCAAATTGATGGTTACAAAGGATTATCTCATTGACTTTTAGTGTACGACGAGTGCACCAATTAAAAAGGTAAAATTCATTATTTTAGCTTATTTCCAAAGGTTTTTTAGTTTAAAAGAAAAAAAGGTTGGGTTATAATTAAAAGGTAGCCATGGGATGATTATTGTGGTTTTCTTGAGTTCTTCTTCCGCCTGCGTCATTTGTGGTAACAAAGCACAAAAGTTAAGGTTGATTGTAGCAAAAAGATGCTACCAAGGAGAGGAGATGGCATTGGTTGAGGAAGACCTGAAGCAAATGTAGTTCTAATGGAAGAGATTTGGAGTCTACATACGAGAATGGAGACAATTGAGACTACTCAAAGAAGAATACCTGATGAAGGAGCTGACAGTGTTAAAGAAGAATCTTCTGAGGAAGAAAAGGAGGAGGACAATGAAATTACTAGAGTTATCAAGATGTTGGAGAAAGTAGGAGGAAAAGAAAAGATGGAAATTCCTATGTATGATGGGAGTCTCAATACAGAAGAGCTAATGGATTGGATCAATTCATTGGACAAATATTTTGACTATGAAGAGAAAACTGATGACAAAAAGAAGGTGAAATTTGCAGTTACCAGATTGAAGGGTCATGCAGCTATTTGGTGGGATGAACTACAAACATTCAGAGCGAGGAAAGGAAAGTCCAAGATCAAATAAGGTGACAAAATGGTAAGTAAAATGAAAGCCAAATTTATGCTTAAAGACTATCAGTTAAATCTTTTTAAACAATTGCAGAATTTAAGGCAAAAATGAATGTTTGTTAAGGTATATACATAAGAGTTTTATAGATTGAGTATTAGAGAAGGACATGTAGAAGATGACATGGAAAAGATAGTTAGATATATCAATGGCTACAGGTATGACATCCAGGATGAGATCAGCTTGTTGAGTCTAAAGACTATGGAAGATGCCTATCAAGCAAGTTGAAGGCAGAAGAGAAGATGTTGAGAAAACAGACTCAAAGGAAAAGAGGAAGAAGCTTAGTAAGAGGTAGAGGAACTACTAGACCAAGGGGACAATAGCGTCAACATGAAGTAAGCAGCTCGAGTAGTAGACCACCATAGAGGGGAGAATTAAACAGAGGAATATATGCACCTAGAGGAAGAGGTTGAGGAAGATATGTTCGATGTTATACATGTGGAGAATGGGGACATGTGCCATGGGACTATCCTCATAATAAACTAGCAAGTCAGAGGAATGTGAATGTGGTTGAGAAAAAGCTAGAACCACCTCTACTTATGGAAAAGGAAGAACCCCCTGAAGTAGGATAATCCCTATTATTGAGAAGGACCTTTCTTAAGACAAAGAAGGAGATTGAAGAACCAGCTCAGAGGAAGAGTTTGTTCAGAACTACATGCAAATCTAAAGTTAAATGTCGTAAAGTGATAATTGACAGTGAAAGCACTAATAACCTTGTTTCTACGGAAATGGTGGATAAGCTAGGGTTGGTAAAGACAATACACTCTACTCCTTACAGAGTGTCACTGTTATAGAAGGGACATCAGATTATTGTGAGAGAACAATGCAAGGTTGAGATACAAATTGGTACGTACAAAGATATGATATTATGTGATGTAATTCCCATGGATGTGTGCCATGTATTATTAGGAAGATCGTGGAAATTTGATCGAAAAGTTATTCATGATGGGAGGAGAAACACTTATACTCTAGAGAATGATGGAACTAAACATACACTGCTACCATTAAAGGATGAAGTTGACAAGGGAGCACTTGAAAACAATGTTATGTTCATGAGTGGGAAGGAGCTATTACAAGTGGTTGAAAAGGGTGAAAAAATGCATTTTGTTGTCATAGGGAGACCTAAGGTAATTTTGACTTCCACAAACTTAAATGATTTACCTAAGGAAATCAAAACTTTGTTGAATGATTTTGTTGATATTGTTGTGGATGAGTTTCCAAATGCATTGCCACCAATCAAGAGTATTAGTCATCATATTGATCTAATATCAAGAGCAGGTTTTCCAAACAAAGTAGCATATGGATTAACTCCTCAAGTGAATACAAAAGTTGGAAGACAAGTGCAAGAATTGATGGATAAAGGGCTAATCAGAGAAAGTTTTAGTCCATGTGATATACCAACAGTACTCAGTCCAAAGAAAGGAGGTGAATGGCAAATGTGTATAGATTCTAGAGCTATAAACAAGATCACTATCAAGTATAGATTTCCTTTACCATGGATGGGTGATTTGATGGATTGTTTGGGTGGATCCTAATATTTTACTAAAATGGATTTGAAGAGTATATATCATCAAATAATAATTCGAGAAGGCAATGAATGGAAGACTGCATTTAAAACAAACAGTGGGTTGTATGACTGGTTAGTGATGCCTTTTGGACTCACTAATGCACCTATCACATTCATGAGATTAATGAATGGAGTCTTAAAGGAATATGCAGGCAAGTTTGTTATTGTTTCTTGATGATATTCTAGTTTTTTGTAAAAGTAAAGAAGAACATCTAGAGCATCTTAAGTTGGTTCTAAGAACTCTGCAAAAAGGGAAACTATTGATAAACCTGAAGAAATGTAGTTTCATGAAGGAAGAATTGATTTACTTTTGATTTGTAGTTTCTAAAGAAGGACTGAAGTTAGTTCCAGAGAAAGTCCAAGAAATTTGGAACTGGCCTATTCCCAAAAACATATTAGAGGTAAGGAGCTTCCATGGTCTTGCAAGTTTTTACAGAAAGTTTATCAAAGGCTTTAGTCAGCTTTCTGCAATAATTCTTGAAACAATCAAGGAGATCAATCAACCATTTAAGTGGACAGAAGCAGCAGACAGAAATTTTAAATTGCTAAAGAAGAAAATCACAGAGAAACCAATTTTGGCTTTACCTGATTTTGAAAAGGTATTTCAAGTTGAAACAGATGCTAATGAAGTTGCAAATGGCACAGTTTTGAGTTAGGAATAGAGACCAATAGCATACTTTAGTGAGAATTTGAATGAAGCTAATAAGAAGTATTCTTCTTATGATAAAGAATTTTATGCTATCGTACAAGCCTTAAATAAATGGAGACATTATTTGATGCCAAAGGAATTCATATTGTTTTTAGACAATCATGCCTTATAGTTCATCAACAACTAGTCGAAATTGAACCAGAAACATGCCAAGTGGGTAGAATTTTTGCAAAGCTTTACTTTTGTGATAAAACACAAGAGTGGTAAGTCAAATAAAGTCACTAATGCATTGAGCAAGGCAAGTTTTATTTTGCAAGAATTCAAAGTGGGTGTTGTAGGATTTGAATAAATGGTTGAAATGTACAAAGATGATGCGTATTTCCAAGATATCTATGAAATAGTTCAGAATCCAATAGTTCATAACAAAAGTCAGTGGATGGACTATCTCGTTCAAGGAGGCTTATTATTTAAAAGCAACAAGTTGTGTATTCCCAAATGTTCTATGAGGGAAAACATAATAAAGGAGAAACATAGCGGAGGATTATCTAGTCACTTTGGACAAGATAAAACCTTTCCTAGGTGAATGTTTTTTATTATTGGCCAAAAATGTAGACTGATGTTAAGAAATTTGTTGAGAAATGTAGGATATGTCAACATGTTAAAAGGAGTCAGAATAAAGGATCGTACTAGCCATTTCCAATACCAGACCAACTGTGGGATGCAGTTAGCACGGATTTTGTTTTGGGATTACCAAAAACCAAGAGAGGGAATGATTCTATTTATGTTGTGGTAGATAGATTTTATAAAATGGCACATTTCATTGCTTGTAAGAATACTAGTGATGCAACACATATAGCTAATCTAGTTTTTCAGAAATTGTAAGACTACATGGATTGCCTGTAAGTATTATGTCTGATAGAGATACAAAGTTTGTAAGGCATTTTTGGAGAACTCTTTGGAAGAAATTGGGAGCTAACCTCAATTTTAGTTCAGCATATCATCCTCAAACAGATGGACGGAACGAAGTAGTAAATAGGAGCTTGTGAAACACATTGAGAAGTTTAATGTATCAAAATCCTAAGCAATGGGATTTAGCATTAGATCAAGCTGAATTTTCTTATAATGATACTCCAAACCGAAGTACTGGAATGAGTCCATTTCAGATTGTTTTTGGAATGAATCCAGGAGGTGTGTATGAGCTAAGAAATTTGAGTAATAAGAGACAAGAAGTGCAAAAGCTGAAGAGTTTGCAGAGAAAATGCAGAGACTACAAGAAGATGTCAAAGGAAGATTGTGAGAAAGAAGTAGCAGATACAAACAGAAGGTAGCTATGAAAAAAAATCAGAAAGAATTCCAAGTGGGAGATTTAATGATGGTGTATTTGAGAAAAGAAATATTTCCTACTACGACTTACAATAAATTGAAAATGAAAAGATAGGACCATGTAGAATTGTAAGAAAGTTTTCAGCTAATTCATACGGAATTGAGTTGCCAGAAGGGATTGGAATATCACTTATCTTCAATGTTGCAGATTTGTATCCATACAAAGAGGAAGAGACGGAGCTACAGGAGGAAACTACAGGAGATGAAGTTCAAACTGTGAATTAGGAAGAACGAATTTCAAAGACAACTAAGAAAGAAGTGGAAGTTGTTTTGGACAAAAGAGTATCGAAAATAATGAGACGATAGACTTATTTCCAATATCTAGTCAAAGGCGAAGACAACTAGTGGAGGATGCTAGCTTGTTGAAAACAACAGAATTTCAGAAGTATGGAGTAAGTCTTAAAGTCTGAAGGACGATTCTTTTCTTCCCCGGGAGTCTGATGCAGGAACATCCAGGCTTAGCCAGCAATGTGCAAGATTGTTCACATGTTGTGGCTAAACAAGTTGAAATTCATTGATCTGATTGGTCAAAAGTCATTTTTACTGAGAGGGTTTGATCTCTCAAGAAATGAGTTGTATTTCATTATTGTAATAGTTAGAAATTGTCTTATTTTAGGTTCAAATATAAGTTCTTAGCATAGGTGTGAGGTAAAGCTAGGAATTAGAAGATTTACTATTAGATTTATTAAAAATAGAGATTGAGTTGTTAGACATAGTTAGAGTGATATCCGATTGATAAAAGGAAAAATGTAATGAAAAGAGAGAGGATTGAGTGGAGTGAGAGCAAGAATACTGTGTTGATTTCATATGAAATAGAGGTCTTTTATTTTGTTGTAATCAAACCCAAGGCCGAGACTCTCTAACTCTTTTATTATGAATAAATTATTGTTGTGCACATCATTACATATGCAGCCTATGGAAATCCTTGAGTGCTTTGTCTTATTTGTATTCGGGCAGACTGTTATTTCCTTTGTTTTTCTATGTTTATGCCTAAATCATAGAATGAGCAGAAGTTGAACGCTTTTTATATAAACCTTATTGTTTGATCCGCTTTGATCTTGACCGTTGGATCACCGATATCATGTCGACAGAGTTTATAACATATTTTTTGTCCCGCAAGCGAAAACCCCAACTTACACTAAAAATCAACGTAAAACAGAGATCGGATCCAAGTCCGGACGTGAAATATTATTGATAGGAGCCTATACCTTATCGGGTCTAAAAGACTTATCAGATCAGCACTTTGAAGTGCAAGGAGTCTAGATAGTGGGCATTACGATCTACGATCAGCCGATTCCATTGTGGTCATTAGATTGTGAACTAATCGAAACTGTTGGATCACAAAAGTGGTCATGCTACAGTTAATGGTATTTTGGGCGCCTTCAAAGTTGTAAGTTGTTTTGAAGGGTCGACACAAGATCCCATTGAACCTTTGACACATAGCCACAGAGGAGAGATAAAAGTCATTTATCGAGCAATTAACCCCCAGCTTATTGTCTCACCTGAAATCTTCGACAACCATCAAATCTCACAGATCCAAATCAACAGTCACAAAGGATCAGTGCGTTGACTTTCAGTGTACAATGAGGGAACTGATTAAAAAGGTAAAACTCATTGTTTTGGCTTGTTTCCAATGGTTTTTCAGTTTAAAAGAAAAAAAGGTTGGGTTATAATTAAAAGGTAACTGCGGGGTGATTATTGGGGTTTTATTGAGTTCTTCTTCCACTTGCATCAATGTCCATAACATTTTTATAAATACATGAATCCCCAATTTACTATTATAGGGATGTCAATTGTTGTAGATATACATATTTTTACTTCGTCTTGAGTATCAATATTAGAAGATCATTACCATCAAATTTTCTTATATCAATCTTTAGAATGAAGTAGCTCCTTAATGCTAAATTAAAACCCTAATGATGTGAATCTTAGATTGAAAAAGAATGATTATGATTTTGTGATCCAATATTTTTGCTCTCCAATTGTGATAAATACTCACCATATGTGAGTGAGTTTCAACACAATTGTTCTACTTATTTTTAAGATTTCCTAAAATCTTTTATTTTTGAAGAAGCCTCTTTGTTATTAATAATTGCACATGTAACAAGTGGCATTCTAGCTTAGATACCTTATGCTCAACATCTTTTATTTCTTCATGAGTCATAGATCAACCCTCTACAAATTTAAGTGGTGCAATAAGAGCCATCATTGTAAATAATAATGTTCCTCTATTTTAGCTTTATCATGATTTTGAATCCACAAAAAGTAGATTCTCCAATAAAACCCAATGACAATTGTAAGTTCCTTACATTTGAAACCCCAATTTACATACTATTTGTATGATTAACCCTTGCCTTAAAATATCTCTAAATTGTGTTCCCTTATTCATTTGAAATTTTGGCCTACAATAATTTGGTAAATTTTCTTTACAATATTGTGGGTCTAACCAAAATTTAAAGTGAAGTGAAAAGTTTGGTAACTTTCCCAAATTTTGTTTTTTTTCTTCTTCCCAATAGAAAATACCTTAGTATTTCATTTCATATTCCTAAACATTTAAAATCTAAAACTTCTCCGAGAAAATTATAGAAAAATATTTTTTCTTCTTCCCAATTGAAAATACCTTGGTATTTCATTTCATATTCGTAAACATTTAAAATCTAAAATTTCTCCTAGAAAGTTATAGAAAAATCCCCCAATCATGATCACTTATTTGACACTAAATTCAAAACTATTCACCAACAATATCATCCATAAAATATATCTCCAAAATTATATTCAAATAAAATATAAAATTGTATTAGATGTATCTTAAGAACTATCCTCAATATCCTATAAATTTCATGGTCTCAAGTCTTAACCCAAAAAAATAACAAAAATTTCAAAACTACACATTTGAAACTAATATTAAGATCGTTCACAAATTGCCTTTCATATTGTATAATCTCTATACACGTAATGAACTAAAATATAAAAAATGCACCAAACATACTTTGAGATCTATCCTCATATTGTCTTCCAATTAAATTTCACAATTTGATGTGAATTGTTTGGGACCAAAATTCTACAAAAGTTTTCACATTCTCTTACCTTCAAGTTATACCTCTCTTAGTTCAAATTATATACACATCACCCACCTAAATTCTCTACCTATATTTCAGGTATCTTTTGATTTTATATAAATATATATGCTTGGTGATTTGATTATATAGATATATATGTTTGGTGATTGGGAAAAATCTATGTTATACGAGTATTTATAATAAATGAATTAAGAAAAAATGGAAACGATTAGTCACCGTTTTGCTACAAATTGATTCAGCCTCTGTAATTTCACAGGCTCTTTACTGTTTGAATTCGTGATGCTGTTCTCATGTGATGTTTCATTCTTGTTATTTTCTTCTGAAGAAGCAATCTTCTCCTCAACTAAATCATTTGGATCCATAAGATGCTTCTGCAGGTATTCCTCTTTGTTGGTCTGGGGATCTACCACGTCAGGAGCCCAATGTACCTTCTTTTTCACCTTCGATTTTTCGCCTGCAAAATCCCTAAACCATGAATTTCACTGCGCAGTGACAGTTTGGCATTCACGTTAGATGAAATAATTTGGAGGGAATGAAGTATACATATACCTGTATGGCGGGCGAGGATTGATGGCAGCTGATTTGAATCTTCCTTTTTAATGATCTCCACAGCTTTCACCTTTTTCGTGCTCTCCTTTGGTTTTTTGCCTGCCAAAACGCTATACGATGAATTTCAATGCACAGACTTTGGCAATCACGTTAAACTGAAATTTCAAGGAAGAGAGGTATAGATATACCTGTAAGACGGGCGATGCATGATCGCAGCTACTTTATATTTTCCTTAGCGATGCTTTGCACAGCTTTCACAGACGAACTTTCAACGAATTCAGAAGCCGTGTCACCCGATCTGTCCATGGATTAAGATATATGAGGGAGTTAGTGGGGATTACAGAATTCCTGTTGGTTATGAGGAATATGAATTTGAATAAAGGGAATTAGATGACGTTTGAATATATGGAAAAACTTATCACTGTATTCGTGTAGGGACGCGACTTGTAACCGGGAACCCTTGACGCTTAGTCGTGTGGCTTGCTCTCCATTATTCGACTATCTGGCGTAAAAATTATATATTTTATAGTTTTTGTATTTCAAATATAGTTTTATAATTATAACCAAGTAACATTTAAAATACAGAATGAAGGGCTTTTACATGGAACATGTTCCTAGCATTAAAATATTAAAATATAAATAGAAGAGTATCTATCAGGGGTAGATAATTTGGTTGGCATGGAGTTTAGTTTCCACTTAGTTATATGCTGAAATTTTATGGTAGAGGTTGAGTATGACAGTTTTTTTTCTAGAATTAAATTATTAGAAGGTATCTAGAATTCAAGTGGTAACATTTTAGTGGTGGGTAGATGATTCTTCCATTTAATATTAGAGCTAGCTTAAATCTGAGCTCAACTTAATTCAATAAAAAGGAGAGAAAATTAAGCAGTTAATTCCCCCCTCAAAAAAAAAAAAGTAAAAGAGTGTTGAGCAATCAATTTCCACTATTACAAATTAGAAACAATAAAACAAACCTCAAGGGACAAAAGTTTTATATCCTAAATGATATCATAAAATTGCAAAAAGAAAAATTTTAAATTTTCTCCGCAATCCATTTAATGAATATATGACAAAACTCTATCACAATTGACTGGGATTCTTGCCATTTTCTGAAGTCATAATATATCTTATATTTGAAGGTAGACATACATAGTAATGTTAATGAGATTTGAGCCTTGATAGGGAGGTTATCATTAAACCCTAACAACCACCTACAATATATTCAACTCAGTCAAATCTTTGAACATGTCCATTGTCCCCCATATATGGTTAGCTAAAGTTTCTCAGCAGCTTATAGACATAATATTTAAATGCCTGTGTGATAATTATAGTGGAGAGATAACACATTCAATTTTTTATAATTAGTGGCATAACTATTTTTTAATTTTATTTGTATTTTTGTTATTTGTAATTTTTTTCTCAATTTTATTATGCTCATTTCCATTTCTCTCAATATTGTTGGGTTGATATTTTATTAGGAGGTTGTAATGAATCTCATTGTTATTGTAGATTTATTTTAATTATGGATTTACTAAATTTAAAAATGATCAAATTTGTTCTACTCGACATTAGGTAGATATGAAGTTAAGATAAATTTATGTTGATTTAATTAGTAATAGTTATTACTTTTTAATGTTATTTTACTAATAAAAATGTTTTAATTAATAATTATAATTATTTATTTGTTTTATTTTTTATTTATTTTTATGTAATTTTACCAAACCAAAATGATTGCATAACATAACAGGATTAGACAAGACATTACAACATCCCTTCCCTCTATACATAATCAATATCATATCAATACAAGACAGAATATTACATCTCTTATCATACCAATATAAAACATAGAATTACAATATCCCTTCTATATTAAATTAGAAAACCCTTTTCAGCTTAATCACTATCATACCAATATTAATAATATAATTTAGAAAATTACACAACAAAAATAACAATATCCAATATTTTTATAATGAAATTATCCACTAATTTTATAGGAAAAAATTTGCCCTTTCCAATTTATAAATCTTTGTTTTAAATTAAAATGAATTGAAAGCTCCATCTTGACTTCACCAAGATTTGTGAGCTTAACGATTTGCCCTTTTTATATTATAATAAGTCTGTTTTAAATTGAAAAAACAGAATTGAAAAGGTCCATCTTGATTTCATTTGTGAGCTTTTCCTTCTCTTAAGACGAATGTATGCCTCACTCTATTGTCAATATAAATTAATTCAAACAAGAAAGATAAATCATACCTCCATTCCAACAGAAATGTGGTAGAAAGAACCTCTCGACATGATCAATATCATGCCAATATTAATAATATAATTTGGAAAACACCACGACGGTATCCAAAATCTTTCATAGGGAAACTTTTCCCCTTTCCATACTATATAAAATAAGTCTTTGTGTTAATTTAAATTAAATTGGAAAGGTCCATCTTCACTTCATTTGTGAGAATTTCCTTCCATTAAGGAAATTCTATACCTCAATCTATTCTACCACAAAATTGATTCAAATATGGAAAATAAATCATAACTCCAACCTGCATAAAAAAATTCCAATTAACATTTCATGGAATAGATATTATCTCGAAAAGGAAATGCTCCGTTGCAAACAAATTAGTGTCTCTTTAACATCTTTGAGAACTTTTCAAGGTTTTTGTTGACTAGGAGAAAAGAATATTATTGGTAGCCATTAAAATTATAAATGAAATTATACACAAGATAAAATATGCTATTTATATCAATTTATAAAATATATAGTTACAATACACTTGTGAAGATGTTTCTTGATTTTTTCTTTTCTCTTTCTTTTTTAAAGTACTCCACATTTATTCTTATAGGTTTGGAATCATCTTTTTCTTTTGTTTCCTAGAATCTAAATTTATATGTGTGATATAATAATATAATGACAAGCTAAGAATACAAAATTTATGAAAACAAATACATGCTTAATATATTTTATTAAGATATTTTGAATGATGAGTGAAATTGTTAAAAATAATTATAGAAGGTGATGATAACATTTTTTTTTTACTACTTTTATATTTAAGAATGGCTTTTCTATAAGGTATCTCTTCAATTTTCTTCCCTTATGCCTCTTAGTTCATTTAATTATTGATACACAAAGATCACTAAGAAAAACTAAGAATATGTGGAGACAATTGGATTTCTGAGATTTCTGAGATAATTAATAATATGAAGATATAGATGGAACGATACACATATTCATAGATTTAGCTACAAAACTAGATAGAATGATATGATAATGAGGGTAGAGAGGAGCATATAATCCATGCATCACAAAATGGAAGGTGGATTATAAATATATCAATGAGATGAGAATGTTAGTAGACAAGTATAGATCATTCTAGATAATAACGATAGATACAATTAAAAAGGAGATTAGAAGGATGGGTAAGGAAATAAGGGTAGGAAAAGAAGAAAGGTATTGGTGGGGTAGATAAGAAAGGTGGCGGTTTGGAGAACAAGGATGGTGGAGAGAACAAAAACATATAGAAAGAGAAGCATGGTGATGAACCCAAAGGTTATAGTGCATAAATAAAATCTTGAAGCATTAAAGTGAATCCCCTATTCCTAGACTAAGAAATATGAGGGAGTCAGTGGGGATTACGAAATTCCTGTTGGTTCCACGTCGTTGTGCCTTGTTATGAGGAATACGAATTTGAATAAAGGGAATTAGATGACATTTGAATATATGGAAAAACTTATCACAATATTCGTACAGGGACGTGACTTGTAACGGGAACCCTTGACGCTTAGTCGTGTGGCTTGCTCCATAATTCGACTATCTAGCATCACTTCACATCGTCTCACCCTATCTAGTGTACAAATCTAAAATTTGAAATTATTTTATACTTTTTGTATTTCAAATACAGTTTTATAAACCAATAACATTTAAAATAGAGAATGAAGGGCTTTTACATGGAACATGTTCCTATAATTAAAATATTAAAATATAAATGGAAGAGTATCCATGAGGGGTAGATAATTTGTTTTTTATGGAGTTTAGTTTCCACCTAGTTACTTGTTGAACTTTTATGGGAGAGGTTGAGTATGACCATTATTTTTGTCGAGTGAAACTATTTGAAGGGTATCCAAAATTCAAGTGGTAGCATTTTAGTGGTGGGCTGATGGTTCTTCCATTTAATATTGGAGCTAGCTCAGACCTGAGCTCAACTTAATTCAATAAAAAAAGAGAGGCAATTTCCCAAAAAATAAAGGAGTAAAAGAGTGTTGGGCAATCAATTTCCACTATTACAAATTAGAAACAATAAAACAAAAGTTTTATATCCTAAATGGTACCATAAAATTGCAAAAAAAATTGATTTTAAATTTGCCCCTACAATCCATTTAATGAATATATGACAAAACTCTATCACATTTGACTGAGATTCTTGCCATTTTATCAAATCACAATATATCTTATATTTGAGGGTGATCATACATAGTAGTGTTAATGAGATTTGACCCTTGATGGGGAGGTTATCATTAAACCCTACCAACCACATACAATATATTCAACTCAATGAGATCCTTGAAGATGTTCATTGTCCCCCATATATGGTCATCCAAAGTTTCTCAACTACTTGTAGACATAATATTTAAATTCCCGTTTGATAATTATAGTGGAGGGGTAACACATTCAATTTTTTATAATTAGAGTGGTATCATTATTTTTTTGATTTTATTTGTATTTTTGTTATTTATATTTTTTTCTCCTCAATTTTATTACTCTCATTTCCATTTCTCTCAATATTGTTGGGTTGATATTTCATTAAGAGGTTGTAATGAATTTCATTGCTATTATAGATTTATTTTAATTATGGATTTACTAAATTTAAAAATGATCAAATTTCTTCTATTCAACATTTGGTAGATATGAACTTAAGATAAATTTATGCTGATTCACTTAGTAATAGTTATTATTTTTTATATGTAATTTTACCAAGTCAAAACGATTTCATAACATAACAGGACAAGACATGACATTACAATATCCCTTCCCTCTCTACATAATCAATATCATATCATTACAAGACAAAATATTACATCCCTTATCATACTAATATAAGACATAGCATTACAACATCCCTTCCATATTAAGTTAGAAAACCCCTTTCAACATAATAAATATCATACCAATATTAATAATACAATTTAGAAAAGTAGAAAATAAAAATATCCAATATTTTTATAATGAAAGTATCCAGTAGTTTTATAGGAAAAGATTTGCCCTTTCCAATTTATAAATCTTTGTTTTAAATTAAAATAAATTGAAAAGGCCCATCTTGTTGAAGATAAACAAGGGTGCGTAGTGTTGATTTCATTATATGTAGATGATTTGATAATTACAGGTGATGCTACATATCTAAATGATGAAATCAAGAAACAGATGTCATAGATGTTTGAGATGAAGCACCTTGGTGAACTCAGATATTGTTTAGGTCTCCAGATCTGGAGAGATTCAGGTCAAACATTTCTGTCTCAAGCAAAGTATGTCAAAGGCTTGTTAGGAAAGTTTAGAATGGATCAGTTTAAGCCTGCACCAGTACCATTGCAGCAGAGCATCAAATTTCAGTGTGAAGATGGCTCAAAAGCGGCGGATGCAACACTTTACAAATAGTTGGTTGGGAGTCTAATCTACCTAACCACCACTAGACTTGATTTGGCTTATGCAGTCAGTGTGCTAAGCCAATTTATGTCTAAGCCACTTGAAAGTCACTAGAATGCAGCGAAGGGTGTTTTGAGGTATCTACAAGGTACTGTAGATTATAGTATTATCTACACTGACCCTTCTAATGTTGGATTGGCAGGATTTGTAGATTCAGATTGGGTAGGAAATGTAGATGATCATAGATCTATAACAGGTTATGCATTCAATCTTGGATCCAGGGTGATCACATGGAGCAGCAAGAAGCAGAACACAGTCTCCTTGTCCTCAGTGGAAGCAGAGTATCAATCCATGTGTGCAGCAACATGTGAGGTAGTTTGGTTGTGGAGACTTCTCCAGGATGTTGGGGAAGAATAGATAGACGCAACAACAATCCAATGTGACAATCAGAGTTCAATCAAGCTTGCCAAATCCGATGTTTCACAAAAACACTAAACATATTGATACATAATTCCACTTTGTTAGGGAGAAAGTGTAATCAAAAGAAATCCATTTGGAATATTGTAATACATGTGATAATGTTGCAGAAAGTTTCACTAAGCCTCTCGGAAAAGTTAAGTTTCAAATGTTTAGGGAGATGTTAGGCATATTTGTGAACCCATTCTCCGTTAAGGGGGAGTGTTGAAGATAATGGATAATATCCTAGAATAGGTAGAGTTGGTTCACGTAACCTCGGGGTAGGAATTAGTTTCCATTTCTTAGGATGTTCTAACTTCTCTAAAACCATGTTTTCTATTTAATGTGTAATGTGCATGAACAATGTAGAGCATTCTGCAGAGCCAGACTCTCCTGGTTCCGATTCTCTTTCATAGAGCTGACCAATAAATTTTAATTTTTTAATAAAAACATTGTCATTTTTGTCACATCTTAACTTCATTTGTGAGCTTAACCATTTGCCCTTTCCATATTATAATAAGTCTTTGTTTCAAATTAAACTAAATTGAAAAGTTCCATATTGATTTGTGAGCTTTTCCTTCTCTTAGGACGAATCTATGCCTCAATCTATTGTCAAATTAAATTAATTCAAATAAGAAAGATATATCATACCTCCACTTGGATAAACAAATTCCAACCAAAATGTGGTAGAAAGAACCTCTCCACATGATCAATATCATACCAATATTAATAATATAATTTGGAAAACTCCACGACAGTATCCAAAATCTTTCACAAGGAAACTTTTCCCCTTTCCATACTATAATAAGTCTTTGTGTTCATTTAAATTAAATTGGAAAGGTCCATCTTCACTTCATTTGTGAGAATTCCCTTCCATTAATGAAATTCTATACCTCGATCTATTCTACCATAAAATTAGTTCAAATATGAAAAATAAATCATACCTCCAACATTCATTTAAAAAATTCCAATTAGGATTTCGTGGAATAGATATTATCTCGAAAAGGGAATACTCCCTTGCAAACAAATCAGAGTTTCTCTTTAATATCTTTAAGAACTTTTCAAGGTTTTTGTTAACTAGGAGAAAATAATATTATTTGTAGCTATTAAAATTATAAATGAAATCATCCCCAAAATAAAATATGCTATTTATATCAATCTATAGAATATATAATTACAATACACTTCTGAAGATGTATTGATTTTTTCGTTTTCCTTTTTTTTAACTACTCCTTTATTCTTCACGTTTGGAATCATCTTTTTCTTTTCTTTAGATTATGTATAATCTAAATTTATGTGTAATATAATAATATAATGACAACCTAAAAATACAACATTTATGAAAACAAATACATGTCTATTATATATTATTAAGATATTTTGAATGATCAATGAAATTGCTAAAAATAATTATAGAAGGTGATGATAACATTTTCTTTTTTCAAGTACGGTTATATTTATGAATGGCTTCTCTATAAGGTATCTCTTTAATTTTCTTTCTTTACGCTTATGCCCTTTAGTTCATTTAATTATTGAGACACAATGATCACTAAGGAAAACTAGGAATATGCGGAGACAATTGGATTATGAGATAATTAATAATATGAAGATATAGATGGAACAATACACATATTCATAGATTTAGCTACAAAACAAGATAGAATGATATGATAATGAGGGAAGAGAGGAGCATATAATCCATGCATCACAAAATGGAAGGTGGATTATAAATATATGGATGAGATGAGAATTTCAGTAGACAAGTATAGATCATTCTAGATAATAAGGATAGATACAAGTAAAAATGAGATTAGAAGCATGGGTAAGGAAATAAGGGTAGGAAAAGAAGAAAGGTTTTGGTGTGGTAGATAAGAAAGATGGTGGTATGGAGAACACGGATGGTGGAGATAACAAAAACATATAGAAAGAGAATCATGGTGATGAACCCAAAGGTTATAGTGAATAAATAAAATCTTGAAGCATTAAAGTGAATCCCCTATTCCTAGACTCATAATTGAGAATTTCCATCTCTACTGGCTCTTTAGTGGTGAAATCCCAATTGCATACTCTATATTGTAACCCTATTAGAGTATCGTTATGGCATGTGTCATGGGAAATCATGAATCATTTGTGGACATAAAGGTTACTATTTGAGGATATTAAGTTTTGATCAAACCCACTAAAATCAATTAAGATAACACAAAAAAATTATAGTACATGAATCTAGGATAGGGATGTCACAACACTAACTAATTATAACATTAAATGGTGTTTTTTTCTTTTTTCACATATATTAAACCACATTATACTATATCTATAACACACCTATCACCCTAATTCTTGATTAAGGCTACAGGCTATCCAAACCCGATCTCACAAGCTACTTGATGGAGATGGGGCTATAACATTTTTCTCTTTCCCTAGCATCCTCAAAACCTATTTCTGACATTGCCATCATATTTTTCTCATCGAGAGCTTTCCAACGATATAAAGTTTGTATAAACCCAAGCTCTATGATAAAAGATATTTTCACTTAAAGGTTTACCGTATAATTCCATGTGGCCTTTGGACAACTTCCACATGGTAGACATGTTACGTCCCCTACCCATATGTCACTATGGTATAGTTACATATCATCACTATGTGGAAACCTTCACCCAATCATTTAGTTTTCCACTTTATAATCCTTATTGATATTGGTATTTTATGAAGGAAACCCTGAAAAACTTGTTTATTTCTCTCAACCCAAGAAACTCTAACATCTTGACTTAGACTATGAAACCATTCAATAATAGGAATTACCTATTTGGTAGCTAATAGTACATTGGGTTATGTTATTATTGAGGTCTTGGCACTAGGAATAACTCTATATATCTCTTTACACCTAACATCCTAATGGCCCAGTAGCCACATCACTTATACCATGATTTCCAGCTGAAAACTTCCTTAATGCCACTATAACTTAGAGCTTCATCATCCTACGACATGGACACCATGTCATACCATGCCATCATGTGAAATCATTACATAATATTCATGATACCATGCTAAAATAACAAATCATCTACCACATTGACATTCCATGTCATTCCATGTCAATGCCAGGCCAACCATGTTATCATGCCATGGTGGGCATGTACAGAGAATAATAGTATAAGGAGCTATGCCCGAAACCAACTATTGATTATCCTAATATCATACATCTAAATGCCTTACATATTCGAAGTGATTAATGCAATTTTTTCTCGAAATTTAATGAGAGATCAAATTCCATCAATATAGAGGAAAATAAGCTCGACCATCACCCTTACATGTCTTGACTCCAAAACTTTGTTCGTCCAAACTCCTAACTTGGCTATCTTGAACTATATGGTAGTTAATTGTAAAATAATGTGACATTTCACTAGCAATATGTAGATTCCATTAGCACCATGAATTTCCACGAATAATATCTTCCTAAACTCTCAATACCTAGCTCTTCCAAATTGGATGCTTTGTCCCCAACAGTTTGATAACTTCTTATGAGATGACTCTTCATCACAACATCTATGAGTGATGTGATTATAGGATTGGGAGAATAACTTCAAATATCCTAGCTCATAAGCCTAATGATTGAATATTTCTAAGGCCTAATACCGAATAATAACTTCTCCAAGGTCAATATACCAACAATTTGAACACCCAATTTACAAATATCATGAGAATACTTCCCATCTATAGTGTCCCCCCAACCACGACCAGACAACACCACTCATCTAGAACTACATAATTATAATTATTGAAATCCACGAAATCATGTAAATGCTGAAGTTTACCTTCATTAATACCCCAAGCCTAGTAATTACATATTGAATGAAATGTCGTTCTACATGCCATACAAGCATTATGCATCACATACAATGTAATTTAGATAATACATTGGAAAATAAATGTACATTAACATTAATATGTCTGAACCCAGAAAACTATGATTCAAAACTAAAAATATTAACTGTACACAATACATAAATAAATTATCATACATAAGAACATGGTTACTTATCTGAAAAATGAGAGTCAAATAGCTACAAGATCTCCATATTACTCCCATCCATAGACCTCGTTGTTCATAACCTCAACCATGAGTGACCCCCGAGCTATGACAACAGATCCATAGGCAATAGTTTCAAAACCAGTATAAAACCCTGGGTGAGGCACCAACAGTAGAAACCTCAGTCTCCAGCCATAAGTTCAATTACTCCTCATTGGAACCCAAGTGGGGAAGCTTGACTAACTTGGTGTTTCCCACCTTCTAGGGTGTCTTACAATTGACTAGCGCAATCTATTCCCATAGCTTCAGGAGATTTATTGTTGTTCGAGTGTCCAAGTACCAAATATACACACACACACACACACACACACACACACATATATATAATTAACTTGTATTCGGTGCCAAAGCACCACCAAGACTCTTCGGATATCTACAAACTACATTCCCTAACTAGAACACCATTGCCACCAAGCCATAAACAAGGCCAACAAACCCTTAAAGCCACAAAGCCTTTGGATCCAGTAAAGGGGCTCACATAATAAAAGTGATATGATTAACTGAATAACCACATCTAAACCAATTTCAGAGTCCACCCCAAGACTCATTAACTAATCGATAATAAACTGGATGACTAATTGGTTGAATTCCCCTCCCAAGAAAAGTGACACTTATTTATTTATGAATGGCCTTAACTTTCCATGTGGCACCCTTTAGAACCCATGTGGACCATGATGCACCTTTCACCAAAATACTTGATTGTTCCTGTTAGGATCCTATATTTTTTATAGGATTGCTTGGTTATAGCTGATGATTATTGTATTTTGGATAGTATAAATAATATTCCATATTGTAAATTATTTCCAGAAAAGGTAAAAACCTTAAGAAAATATATATATATATATATATATATATATATATATGCCTGTAAGACAAAATGCAACATTAGAGGATAATTAAGTATGTTTAGATTAAATTAATCACATAATTTAAATGTGATTAAATAAAACTTTAATAAAGGCCTTCGTACTATATTTTGATTTTATTATAAGGTTGAAAATGACAAAAAGGGATTTTTTCACATGGGATTAAATAGTTGCAGCTTCCCGCATCCACATCATTCATCTATCTCATGATCAGTTGAAACTATGCTTTTTCCTATACGCCATATTGACTTAAAACATTGTTTCCAAACAAATGAGGATGAATTTTCAAAAACTGAAAGAGATTTTGTCTAAAAACATCCTAAGTTACAAAAAACTCTCTCAGTTTTCTAGTCGCTATTATGGTTTGGGGTATACAGATGAAGCTTTGTAGACATATTTTCCCAAATTTTCCTGTTTAGTCATACTTTTGCAGAGAATATTGTGGCCAATAAGGGCCAAGTCTTGAGAAAATGGAGGAGGTTTGTGTTCCTAAGATGCCCATGTACAATAACCTACTTCATATTTTACACAACTATTACAGAATGAGAGATACATTTACATATTTACAACCTATTTTTCAGACAATGCAAAGACCTATTTCAACCACCTTTTTACAAAGAATATTGAGAACCGTTGGAACTGAATTTTGGGAAATTGAGGGAGGTTTATCTCAAGAACATAGTTATATATAATAACCTCTCTCATGCTTTACAGATATATCACAGATTGAGATATACAAAGGGATGACTTGACCCTATTTTGCAGGATTTCTGGAGGAAAATGTTCAAAGACAGTTAGCCACCTCATCAACTAAGAGTTGTAATCAAATTCAAGTTTATATTCTTTTTCAATAAAAATACATGATGATAGTTCCAAGTAGATACATGAGTTTTGAATGTCCTATATTTCATTTCTATTTGTGTAAAACTGTTTAGGATATTTGTAAAAAGATCTTGAGATTTTTATCAAGATATTTTAGTTTAGAATTTGTATAAATACTTCATCATTTGATGTAAGAAAGGGTTGGGATTTTTAATGAGAAAGACTAACATTCATTGTAAAGTTGTTCACTCAGTGCAAGTGACCTTTTGCAGTAATACAAGACAAGTTGTTTTAGGATTAATGTGTCATATCTATTGGTGAAGTGCATCTACTGTTCTTTGTTTATTTTCTTTGTCTATCATTCTTATGTATTCTCTATTCTGAATTAATCAATAGAAGATGTGGTAAATAGGATACGTTACCTAGAGCGCCCTATTTTGGCTGTTGTTAAATCTACATGTTTTCCTCTAATATCAAGTTAAAGAATTATTAATTTCTTCTTAACTTCAATTGAATTTATTTCCCTTCTTCTACTTCATTTCATTTAAATCTAGAAGATCCAATAGTATGCCTAACTTTCCCTATTTCACTTAAGCTTGATACTTCTACAAATTGATCACCCCAAGCTCTTCTGACTCCATTTCCCAATGGCCTTCCCTTGCTGTTCCAACCAAACCAATTAAAAAATCAAACTATAAGCCTAATAACTAGCCTAAAATTTGCAGTAAACAAAGCTAAATCTCACAGAGAGATCCCTCTCTGAGTTTAAGAGAACTAGATCCTAAACTCAAAAGCAATTTTGATGTTGCCTGCGTGGTTTTTTTCTTCAGCCTTGAAATTATGGAACGCTGACACTTACCTTGTCCCTAAAGTCGTGTCCCCAAGACACTTTCTGTTGAGTGCGATCCATAGACAACCTTATTTTATTAATATCACAATATGTACAAATTTACAATGTTGGGGTCGATAGCCCCAAAAACATGTCTAAAAATAACTACACAGGAATGCATGCCACATAATTAAACATTCAACTCAACAACCTAATAGTCAAGGATATCCAACTCAATCACCTAATATCAAAAGTACATATACTTACATTATCAAAATAGATGTGGGTATTACATTCAACCCCCCCCCCCCCACTTTATGCACTTTCCTTAGTGCACTATATATATAATATACAAATGTATACAATATGTTAGTTAAGAAAGTTAGGTAATTTTTCCCTCATGACTTCTTCTTTCTTTGGGAACACATCCGAGCATAAGCCATTGTACCTTTATCATGCCTATGGCTCAATTCTGAATGACCAGCATATAGTACCCTATGAATTTCCTATAAACTTAAATATTTTAAAGCTGCTACATTCAACACATAAAATATACCTTTACACCAAAGGATCTCATCTCGGCCCAATTCAAAATCCTGGTATTTTGGTTGCACTGTACCTTGCTATAAGTTATTTTTAATCTACAAATATTGCTAATCTAAATTACCATCTTGTAGAATTCTTCCCATTAAATATGTTATATAAATTGATTTCTATGGCATCCATGATGTGCAATTTATGGATGAGTGCATCAACCATCTGATTTTGCTTCCCCTTTGATATATTTGATTTCAAAATCATATTCTGCTAGCAATTCCAACCACGTGATTTTTCATGCATTTAAATTTGGTTGTTCAAATAAATGTCTCATCCCATAATAATTAATCTGCAATTCAATTCTTTGGCCCATGAGATAATTCCTCCACATTTTACGTGTTGGAATAAAAGTTGCAAGCTCTAAGTCATGGGAAGCATAAATCTTCCCATGTTCTTTTAATTTTTTGGATTCGTGGTAGATTACTTGCCTATTTTGCATGAAAACTTTTCCTAATCCTTTCTTTCATGTATTTGTGCATACCAGAAAATTCTTGTTTGAATTTGGAACTTTTAATATTGGATCTCTAGCTAATAAATCTTTTAATTGTTGAAAAGACGTTTCACACCCAAGTGTCCAATCAAAACTTTCACCCTTTTTATGCAATGATGTAATTGGATGTGTTATTCTAGAAAACCCTTCGATGAATCGCCTATAATACCCAACTAAGCCCATAAAATACCTAACTTTTATAACATTTTTTGAACCTATCGATTCTTTGATAGCCTTAATTTTCTTCAGTTCCATACTTATTCCTTCCTCTAAAATAATGTGACCCAAGTAATGGATTTTTCTCTCGTAAAATGATAATTTACTTAACTTAGCATACAATTGATGCTCCTTGTGTACCTGCATAACCAATTTCAAATGTTGGTTATGCTCCTCTTCATATTTAGTGTATATTAAAATGTCATCAATGAAAACAATGAAAAATTTATCTAAATATTCCTTGAAGACTCCATTCATTAAACACATAAAAACTCTTTGTGCATTATATAATCCAAAAGGTATTACAACAAACTCGTAATACCCATAATGAATTTGAAATATTGTCTTATTGATATTTTCTCCTTTGATCTATAGTTGGAGATATGATGATATTAAATATATTTTATAAAATACATTTTCCCCAAAAATTCAGTCAAATAGATCATTGATTCTCAACAATGGATATTTATTTTTGATAGTGACCGTATTTAATTTCCAAAAATAAATACATAGTCATAGTGTACTATCTTTCCTTTTAACAAAAAGAATCAATTCACCCCACATTGATACACTAGGGAAAATATAACCCTTATTTAACAATTCCTCCATCTGCATCTATTATTTTTTAAGTTCCAAAGTTCTCATCCTGTACGATGCTTTAGATATTGGACCAAATCCTGGAACTAGATCAATAGAAAAATATATCTCCCTCGTTGGAGGTAGTCTAGGTATTTCTGAAAATACATCAACAAATTTCTAATGTACTAGGTAATTTTCTATATTAATTTGTTGGTCCATATTTGATTCTTCCAAATGAGCTACAAGCATATGGCATCCTCTCTTAAAATTATTTTCAATTGCATGGCTAATATCTCTCTAGTGGATATCAGCCTAGGAATTCCTTAGACCTATCTCTCATGTCCCTCATCATCTAAAATACTTGTAGAAATCAAATATTACATGGTGCTTTTCCAATAAATCTTTTCCAATCAAACAATCATATGTACTAAGTGAAATTACATTCAAGCCAACTTTTTTTGTTATCCCATTCATTTCAATTTGGTATTATATAATTAGTTTTGTAACCTTTCTCTTCATACTTGTAGCTAGATGTACTAACAAAGGTTTGAAATGTTTAAATTTCTTCAAATTAAAATTTTAAACTAGATTCACATTAATATAACTATGGGAAACTCCAAATCAATTAAAATAATAATTGAATGATATTTTAGCATACCTTCAACCTCTATCATATGTTATTTATGCTCTACTTGTCGATTATCCAAACCTACATAAACTCTAGGTATGCCCCTACCCATGTCATCCACAGTAAATGTCATTTACATGTTGTAAACAATCCTCATCTTCTCCTCCTTATGAGGGAAATCTCTATACCTGTGATCTCCTATGCCACCCAAGATTTAATATGTGGAAGCTGAAGTTTCTTACTTGAAGGATTACCACTTCTAGTCCATCATGATTTGGTCTTATTTGTTGGCCTACCTGAGAATTATTCTTATAAAGTGAGGGTTTAAACCCCTTCTTCCTTTTCTCCATGAATTTCTTCTTTTTACTTCCTAAAGTTCTATGTAAAATGTATCTATTTGTGTTGAATTGTTCTTTCTTCCTCATGGATCAATAACTCAACAATTGTTTTACCATATTCTTCAATGTTAATGTGCCCCAGTTCAAGATCAAATAATTTATGCATTCTCCTTTCATAGTATTATTCTAATAAGTACTTTCTTTGGAATTATTCTTTAAATTTCCTCCAATGATATGAATTTCATCCAAGTGCATAACTACCTTGAGTTGCTCTCACCAGAGATTAGCCTTTCCTTTCAGATGATATATGGAAACTCTGGCCACCAAGTTTGAAGAGTAATTATATAGTTGAACATATTTTCTCATCTCCAACAACCATACTTCAACCTCTTCTCTTTTCTTATTCTCTCCATTAAAGTTGGTTCGAGGTCATTTTTCCTCAGCTCTTCTTCAAAAAATTCCATCTCTACTACTACGCTTGACTTTTGAATTGGTGACACACTAGAGATGTTTTTAGAATCAAATGTAGAGAATTTCCTTTAGTCATTTTCCTTGTTAAGTAATGGTGTTTATGATAAACACTCTTGGAACGCCTCAAACTTCCAGTGACTCTCTCTCTTTCTCTAGCTCTAGCACTACGGTGATATGCTAGTCTAGACATAGTTTGTTGCCCAATTCTCTCTAAAAAAATTCAAACTTTATAAAATTTGGTGGTTAATCTATTCATGCTCCTTCAACTTTTTGTTTTCATATTTATAGTTGAGCGCGTCCCATTTGAAACTATTGACAGTTTCTTCCAAATCTCCATCATTTGATTGGTCCATTCAATGACCATTAGATTTGGTTTCAGTGTTATTAATACTTATTTTTGTAACCATGACATTTCCTCTTCACTGTAATTCCCTTGGGAATATTGTGGACTTATATCCGTAATTATGAAAATTTTCACCATTAATTAGTTATAATTTTTCCTTTGAATTTCTCGCAAAATTATTGTTGAATTCCAAAATTTGGCTTTACCAACTAGGTCTCCTCATCAATAGCTTTCTATTTACTATCTACCTACACCATTCTGATACCTTGGTTGAAAGTTATGCCCACTAAAAGTTTGGATCCTGTTTAATTTTTCTTTCCCCTTAAAAACTCATGTAGGTTTCTTTTAATTGTTCCCAAAAATTTTGGACTTACACAAAATTTCTAGGTAGATGGTTGTATTCTACCCGAAAATATATCCCTAACAAATAGTCGTATGCTAAATTCTGATTTACATGCTAAGAATTATGGCCTGATGAAGGACAACATGTGTCTACCTATTTCTTCTATAGAAATAAATTCAAATTCTGCATGTTTTCAACACACATGTACTATCGTTCTTTCAGCTGATAAATAATTGTGCTTGCTACATATGCCCTTTTGTTCCCATAACTCTATGATTATATGCTTTCTTGAGGCTTTTTCCATCTCTTAATTGGAGGCATACTGAGTTTCTGCCCTTTTATTACACGTAACCAACATGTTCACCCCTTCTGACCATAAGCCCCCAAGTATTCATATTTATATATCTATCTTTTTAAACCATATAAATCTTTCCATATGTATTACAATTTTAATATTATTATATTATTATTATTATTAATTAATTAGTTTTCTTTTACTATAATATATAATATAATATAATTATATATATATTAAATTTAATTAATTAATTAGATATATTAATTAATAAATTAAATAGAATTAAATATACTAACTATTATTTATAATATTAATATATCTATAATTGCCTTTAAATTAATAAAATTAAAATATAAATTTAAGTTATATCTGCAAAGAAAATAAACCTACCTCAAATATTTCATATATGTGTGTGTGTGGGGAACGCCATGAGCTCCTTGTGGAACAATTATATAAGTTATATGTTTTAAAAAGATATGTTGTCCCTCTCACAAGCCCCCTCATGTGTTCTCCGTGTCATGCAAACCCCACAGTGCCCAACATTACAATGAGGCACAGATCTTTTTTTGTTTAAAGTTCACCTCTTCATTACTGCAATAGAGTGTTACATGAGAAATTTTGTTGTACTATTGGTCTGCCTACTAGGAAAAGAGGCCAATAGTACAGATAGATAATGTCACTATTACAAATGTCTCTTTTCAATAGTTGGGATGACAAAAAAAAGACATGAACCTTGATGACATACATAGACCCGAGAGAAAAAAATTGGAAGCTCTAATTGATAGAATAATTATAACCTAAATCATATAAGGAGATGTTTTCTATTTGTTGCAATGTTTTCTATTTTTCTGTTAACAAGCCTAGCATGTTAACAAGTTGTGTGATGAACAGTCTCAGATCTGAGTCTTTTGATTTGGGAGTAGTCTCCCAAGTAGCTATTTCTCTATTTAGGTGGGTGTGAACGAAGCATCAATGTTATCCTTAGGTAACTATAACATAGGCCTTCTCTCATTTTTTACTTATACCTTTCTTTTCTATGTCCATTTTTGTCATAGAAGAGAGTGTCTTTTTCCCCTCAATTGTAGGTATGTCATGCAACTGAATGGAATTGGTCTAAGTCTTGTATAGAGCATAACTAGTTGAACTTACAAGTAAATGAGCGATATAACAACGTTGAAGTTCGGATTGTTAGGTTGGCCACAAGGGACCCCAACACGCCTTTTGTGGCCATGCACTTGTAATGCAGGTGGATTATGTTTGCTTTTGTGCGCATGCACATGTAATGTGGGTGATTCTCATATTGGCACATTCTAGGACATGATTTGGCTTTATAATATTTTAATATGTAATATAAGGTGCATCTAATGTAATAAATGGCATGTTTGATTCCATTTTCATATTTTAAGCACTATCAAATGGTGGGCTAGCAACCAGGACGGAGGGTGCAACATTTATCTTGTTTATTATGGTTAAAATCAAATCTATTGTAATACATGGAATTGACTCATTAACATATTAATAAGTAAACTTACCTTAATGTATTACACTTACAACAATTCTCTTTGATTATTGCATGTCTTTTTGCAGGATAGAATGAGTTCCTATGTATTGCACTTATAGCAATGCTCTCTGATTACTGCATGTCTTTTCTGCAGGATGTTAAATAAGCTCATGTTATAGGAATAACATGACCGAATAAGACCTTTGTTCGCAGTGGAATGAAGTAGCAATGGGAAGGTGGAATGAAGTAGTGGGGTGAAGATGTGCTGGCCTTGAAATGGAGCAGTGGCAGATGGCGAATATTTGCTATCAAAATACATATGGAAAGTTCAAAAAAGTGATAGAGGTGGCATGAGTATCAAACTTTGGATAAAGGTAATCCAGAAAATTCAGATTTTCGCTAAAGGCGAAGACGATTCCCACCCGATGGGGTCCACAAACTTTGGATAAAATTAATAGAGCTAAATTGCACGTTGAATCTATACTTTGGATAAAGACAGACAAAGCATTCCCACCGCATGGGCTACACCACAAGCCATCCAAACTTTCGGTAACATTAACAAAGCGAAATGGCAAGTGAATCCAGACTTTGGTTCAAATTTATTTTTAGATATGCAAATTCTGCACCCCAACAATAAGACTTCAAAATGAAACGTGGGATCAAAGCGAATGTTTTTTTAGAAATATTGGTTAAATGCATCGGTCAACTCAAATTAATATGCATTCAACACCAAAGGTAACGCTATAGTCTCTGCGCTGCCCTAAACAAGGGCTAAAAATTAATATGCATTCAACACCAAAGGTAACGCTATAGTCATATGCATTCAACACCAAAGGTAATGCTATAGTCTCTTCGCTGCCCTAAACAAGGGCTAAAAATTAATATGCATTCAACACCAAAGGTAACGCTATAGTCTCTGCGCTGCCGTAAACAAGGACTAATAATAACCATGATTAACTATGAACCAAATTTAGATCAACTAATAATAACCATGGCTAACTATGAACTAAATTTATATTTATCTAAGCTAAACCACCTAAAAAACAAATACAATGAACTCCGTGTTATGGGCTTTCTCTTTTCTAAGTTTGATAATAAATTACAAATGACACCATCGCACTGCATGAGATTTGCATTATGGTTTACACTTCAACGTGAACAAGCGGAAGGGGTGAAAAACAATGAGGAGATAAAAGTGGAAACGCCATAGCACAGGGCCTCGGTAAAACAACTCCAAGCCGTCGGTTCCAGTTGGATCATTTGAGAACTATATATTCAATCCGGCCACCAATCATTTTAACAAACTCCAGTTGGCCATAAAAAAATAGAAACCAACCCCTCAACTGTCACCATTATTGCCAGATATCTGTTGGGGAATTTTTTTGGTAAAATCCCAAAAACAATAATAAAAATTCACACACAGAGACAATGCTCTGTATTCTTTTTCCCAGGATCTAAGCACATGGAAGTTTTTTAACAAATTGCTGAGAACAGAGTATTAAACACACATGAAAGGATTTGTATTCATCAAAAATAAATTGATACAAAATTCATCCTCTTTCACTCAGAGGGATTCACCAAAACAAAGATTTCACTGTTGTGTAAAAAAAATTACATATGAATTTTGCTGACGCTGCTGCGTGCCTTCATTTGCATATTCAGAACATTTTCACCCGCATTATTGTGCCTCCCTTTGATTACTGACATTTACCAAATAAAGTTACATATGTATATGACTACAGAAGAAGTTACGCCTCCCTTTGATTACTGACATTTACCAAATAAAGTTACATATGTATATGACTACAGAAGAAGTTACTTACATCGCCATACTTCCGTAAAAGAAATAAAGTAAAAATTAAATGATCTTACTGGCTTTTACTGGTGCCCATACTCCGGTTGAATTAAAAATGATAAAATTAAAAACTTCATCAAAAACTTACCAACCCTCAGTAAATTTGCATTTACTTGCATTACTGATTTACTGACATAAACGGCGGTAAAGAAACTTTTACTTCACGTTGAATTCATTTGCAGGCCTTTACTTCAACCATTATACAATATGGTTTTGGAAATCCATCGGGTCTGAGCTTTACCGCATAGCACACATATATGAAAAAGTGTGCACCCATGGTTTCCCCGATTGTGAAATCCCGATCACAATCTCTGCCGATACCTCTGATACAACATATTTTAACATATGTCTAAAAAGCATAAAAAAATAAAACGAGGCACTGGCGGAACTAAAATAACTTTAAACAAAATGTTGAATACCCATCGGGTTCGGGATATCGGATCGCAACTTATCTCATGGTAAAGGCTGCCTATTTGCTTTCCGCCGATAGCGATATGTCGATAGCGATATCGGCGATCGCTCATCGCAAATAACAAAAACAACTTTATAATACCCACTGCCATTTCGCCAATGCGATATCAGCTGATCGCACATCACTCCAAGGTGAATTGCTGGGGTTGCTCATCGCTGGAGCACAGTTGAAATTACGTTTTCAATACTCCCCTTTAATTTCAACTGCTAGGCATTCAATCATACCCAAACACTTCCTCAAAAATTCAAAGCTTTTCTGATCCAATGGCTTTGTCAAAATATCTGCTACCTGTTCCTGAGTTCTGCAATGTTCTAAGACAATCTCTCCATTCCTCACCAATTCCCTGATGTAATGTAATCTAGTGTCAATGTGTTTCGTTCTCTTATGAAACACTGAATTCTTTGATAATGCAATAGCTGAGCTATTGTCACAAAAAATCATTGTCGTTTTTGCCTGCTCTTGGCCTAAGCTTCTCAACATTCTTCTCATCCACACTGCCTGGCATGCTGCTGCTGTAGCTGCCACATATTCAGCCTCTGCTGTAGACAATGCTACAATGGACTGCTTCTTAGAAGCCCATGAAATGGCTCCTGAACCCATATGAAAAACATAACCGGAAGTGCTCTTCCGATCATCTACACTTCCAGCCCAATCACTATCAGTGTATCCAACCAAATCTGAATGTTTTGAGACATTATATAAGATACCAAACCTTTTGGTACCTTTAACATACCTCAGAATTCTTTTTGCTGCTTGCCAATGTGCTTCCTTTGGCCTCTCCATGAATCTGCAAATTAAACTAACAGCAAACATTATATCTAGCCTAGTTGTTGTTAAATACATGAGGCTGCCAACTATGCTCTTATATAAGCTAGGATCAAAATCCTTGCTGCTGTCCTCTTTGCTGAGTTT
>APFE030189970.1:140044-160044 GCA_000404065.3 Pinus taeda
GGCTTTCATGGTTATTGCCCAATAGTCATAGTTTGTCCCATTGAACTGTGGGAATTGAGGGTTAAACAAACCCATACTAGTGCTTGTGCTAGCCATTCCTTGCATCCTTAATTACGCTTCAAATTTTGACTGTGTGTTTAAAATACTGACTATTCTTTCAGCGGTAATACAAAAGTGGTCTGAGAGATACCTGGATTCTTTTGCTGAGTCTTCACGCTGCTGGAGAAGTTGCTGCAGCAAGAAACCTTCTTTCAGCTTCTTTGAATGTCTTCAAAGAGCCTGATACCACTGTTGGGGAATTTTTCTGGTAAAATCCCAAAAACAATAATAAAAATTCACACACAGAGACAATGCTCTGTATTCTTTTTCCCAGGATCTTAGCACATGGAAGCTTTTTAACAAATTGCTGAGAAGAGAGTATTAAACACACATAAAAGGATTTGTATTCATCAAAAATAAACTGATACAAAATTCATCCTCTTTCACTCAGAGGGATTCACCAAAACAAAGATTTCACTGTTGTGTAAAAAAAATTACATATGAATTTTGCTCACATTGTTGCGTGCCTTCATTTGCATATTTAGAACATTTTCACGGGCATTGTTGTGCCTCCCTTTGATTACTTACATTTACCAAAGAAAGTTACATATGTATATGACTACAGAAGAAGTTACTTACATCGCCATACTTCCGTAAAAGAAAGACAGTAAAAATTAAATGATCTTACTGGCTTTTACTGGTGCCCATACTCCGGCTGAATTAAAAATGATAAAATTATAAACTTCATCAAAAACTTACCAACCCTCAGTAAATTTGCATTTACTTGCATTTACTGATTTACTGACATAAACGGCGGTAAAGAAACTTTTACTTCACGTTGAATTCATTTGCAGGCCTTTACTTCAACCATTATACAATATGGTTTTGGAAATCTATCGGGTCCGAACTTTATCACATAGCACACATATATGCAAAAGTGTGCACTCATGGTTTCCCCGATTGCGAAATCCTGATCACAATCTCTGCCGATACCTCCAATACAGCGTATTTTAACATATGTCTAAAATACATAAAAACATAAAACGAGCCACTGGCGGAACTGAAATAACTTTAAACAAAATGTTGAATACCCATCGGGTCCGGGATATCGGATCGCAACTTATCTCATGGTAAAGGCTTCCTATTTGGTTTCCGCCGATAGCGATATCGGCGATCTCTCATCGCAAATAACAAAAACAACTTTATAATACCCGCTGCCATTTCGCCGATGCGATATCAGCTAATTGAACATCGCTCCAAGGTGAATCGCTGGGGTTGCTCATCGCTGGAGCAAAGTTGAAATTACATTTTCAACAATCAGGTGATGGCCTTCCTCTTTTCAGAGGATTGCAGAAAGCTAAGTGTCTTTGAGCCCCTTCACGCAGTGCTAAATTCCAAAGTAAATCATTGATAATCAACAAGATGGTCTTATGACGAGCCAATATCAGCTATGAGTTCAGAGTTGCAATTTGGAAACAGACCCACCCGTCATAGCTTTCACAATTCCCTGATCCGTCTTCACAATTTTAACCCCAACAAAAAAAATGTAAAGGGATTTTACAATCTTTCTCATGGTTTCCGAATTCAAATTCGAATTCGATTTGCCAGTTAAAATTCAATTCCTAAAAAGTGGGAGTATACATCTTATCAGGCCTAATTCAAAATATTGAAATTAGTACTTTTGATATTCAAAACATTAATGATTTCATAAAATTGTTTTCAATCATGTTAAAAAAGTTGCAAATAAAATTAGATATCAAGATTAATAAAGAAGTCCTTGTCAAAAGAGGTGACCAGATTGAATGAGAGGTCCAAATTCTTAGAATGGTTAGTTAATTAATATATAATAGTGAATGTTTTTGTTTTCTAATGATATAAGTAATTTCTTAATTATTAACTAAAAACACATAGACCAAAGGTCATTTGAGTAGAATATTTTATTATAATCTTTCTTATTACAAATACACAAGTCAAGATCATCTAAATAATACTTTATTAAAAAAAATTAAAAAAAGTCACATAATATTTGAGAAATGAATAATCTACTTTATAAAATAATATATACGAACTCAATTAAGAATATCCTTTAAAATCTTTACTTTGAGGTGAAAGTTGAAAATATTTGGAGCTAAAATTTAAATAGAAAGAATTGACATATAAAATGATATCCGATAATTTTATTTCTATTTTTTAAAATTTAATTTTTATATTTAATGTAAAAATTCAAAAAATATTTAACAATACACAAATAAAGAACATGCACCATCTCTTGATGAAAGTGGCTGAACACGCACTATAATCATTAATCAACCTCTATTTTAATTTTCGAAGACAGGTGGACATTATCTTGCATTTTAGGAGTTACGGGTTCTAAACTCATCAACCTCTCTTGAAAGAAAACGACATTGTCTGCACCAAATGACTAATCATCGACATTAGCTCTTTATTATGCCGAGGATTAGGAATTCCATATGATAAAGTGTGGGTCTTTCTCATACTTTTAATAGTATCTAGTGTAATTTTGACTATTGTCCCATCTCCAACCTTCCATCTAACTAATCCTATCCTCCACTCCATGTTTTTCATCATACTCCTCCAAATGAATGATGAATTAGTCTTCTCTTGACCCCTCTTGAAATCGAAAAAGTGAAACATTGTCCATACATGTACTTTTGAGTGATGATCTTTCACCATATGCCAAGTCTAATACTACCATCCACATATTCTTTATGATCAGGGTACTATTGAAGGCCGTTGGATCAATAATGCCCCATCCCCCTTCCTCGACGGGTCTAGCAAATTGTGACCATTTAACAAGATGATACTTCTCTTGAGCTATTTCCCATTCCAAATGAATTGACTCATAATATTGGATATTTTTAATGATCTTTCTTGGTTGTTGGAAAAGGTTCGTTTAGTATACCGCAAGGTTTTGTAGAACCTCTTTTAACATTAGCATCCTACCTCCCATTGACAACCATCGATTTATCCATCCATCGAGCCTCTTTTGGAAACTTATTGCTAACCATTCCCAGTCCATGATGTTATAATGGTTGGGCTTCAGGATGAAACCCAAATATGTGTAGCCCTCGTCCAAGTGTCACACCCCCACAGCTAAGTGCAATATAATATCCTCTATCTCAAGGCCGATGTTCCCATTGTGGATGAGAAAACACTTCGAACAATTCATGCACAAAACGAAAGCTTTACCAAAATGATGAGATGATGCTATGGATATCAGTCCATTCAGCCAAGGTAGCACGGCCTCCGAATAGAAGGTCGTCTACGAACATTAATTTTGTAATGGTAATCCTTTTTGACACTTTAATACCTCAAATTTCCCCCACCGCTTTTGCATCCCTCACTCTTTTGCTAAGGTTTTCAATTACCATAACAAACAACATAGGTGAGAGGGCACACCCCTGGCGCAATCCCCTGTAGGCCGAGAAGAATTTGGATGGTATTCCATTTATAATTACTGCAAAATTCATCCTCTTAGTGCATGCCATAATCCACCCAATAATCAGAATGGACAATCCCACTTTGATCATAGTCAGTTTGAGGAATTCCTAGTATACACAGTCGTATGCCTTTGTCAAATCAACCTTTAGAATACAATACTTGAGGTTCCTGTATTTGATGGTATGCATAACCTCCTAATAAATACCTATAGCATAATGAATCATGAATCAGATTTATAAGTTTGATGCATTGTGCATAGACCACAAATCATGGAAACGTTCTAGGGACATTCAACTATCGGAGGGGGATGTCAGTGAGTGGGAAGATTATATCACCAACCTAAGAAACATGGGCATCTCTCTAAATGACCAGCAGGATCATTTATCATGGGGGGCATGAAAAAGGGGCATCCTTTGGTAAAAGAGATTTACAATGGAATCCCTAGGGAGGGATTAGGACATCAGGGGAACTCTTAGATTCAGAAAATTTGGAAAGGGAATATCCATAAGAAAATCAAGTGTTTCAATTGGCTACCTATAAAGTAGAAAGTAGTGAAATGAAATAATTTACTTAACAGAGGACGCATAGGGCTGGGGATATGCCTCCTTTGTAAGAAAAGTAGTGAGGATAATGCACATTTATTTATGCATTTCCCATATGCGATGGTTTTTTGGGAAGGGGTATTGGACACCTTAGGCATCATGCCAATGAAGCATTTCACTATATTAAGAAGATCCATATGGAAGTTGATTAAATTTCATGATAAATTTTGTTTTATCACTCTATATCTCATATGGATCATTTGGCAGAGCATAAATGCACTCATTTTTTAGAACAGAAACCTGACAGTAAGGGAGGATGTAATTAAAATTGTTGCCTATTTCTTGGAGCTTGGATCAACTCAAATTGCAAGAAAGCATAGAAGAATCATTTGGAAAAACATATGGCATACACTCCTAGCGGGTTTCTTCGATGGAGCTTCTCGTGGGAGGAGATGTGGATGTGGGGTTTACATAGTCACTAAGCCAGGAAAAAGTTATCACTTTTGGTGGGAAGGGGTACAAGGCACGAACAATAAGGCAAAGATAGTGGCACTATGGGGAGTGTTGATAGTAGGGAAATGGTTGGGATTGGAGAGCCTACAAATCTATGGGGATGCAAAAGCCATTATCAACTAGACTAAGGGACAAAATAAATTCAACCCTCGATTTTGAATAATTGGATGAAACACATCAAGACGATGGTAAGGACCATACCAACACATCAATATTGATCACACCTATAGAGAACGACAATGAACTGCAGATTTAATATCCAAAAGAGTTATTGGTAAACAACTTAGTAAGTTTTCTTTTTACAACATTTCATCATGGGGTTAAAACAAATGCCAGAAGTATCAACTTCTCGAAAAGTTAAAAGACAATGCTAAGTAATAAAGGACACATGGGACTTTTTTTACTATAATAATATGAATTCATTTTGTGTTTTTATTTTTATCATTAAATGGCATATGGACTAAGTAGGAGTGATAGTCAACTAAAGCGCTTATGTACATGAAACTTGAAGATACGGTTACCAAAAAAGACACAGATCATTGTCTTTTTGGAGGAAATATATGTTGAAGAAGAAGGTTGTAATCAAGATACATGACACATGTATTGTCTGTTTAACATTAATACAGAAGCGTTTTTTTCTCAGAAAAAACCAATCAGCGAGAGTGAAGATGAAGAAGGATCACTTTGGATTTTAACTATTTTTTCTAATATAAACCAATCAGCGAGAGTGAAGATGAAGGAGGATCACTTTGGATTTTAACTATTTCCCTTAGGGATGTTAAGAATAAACGTTTTTGAATCGCTATATGCTAGACGAAAATGAGGCGATGAAAATGGAGGATGACATACTCTCGAAAAAAATAACAAAATTCTTGCGTACCGAATCGAATTTTGACATATTAAAGGTCGAATCGAACCGAACCACCGAATTTTCGAATTCCTCGGCCGACGAATTTGGTAACTATGATCTTTTTAACTATATTGGGCGGAAACCATCCCTTCAAATTCCATCCCTGAGTGAGCTCTACACTCAGTATACATGTACAACTTACGGCGCCCATGAAAATTGACCATATCATTGTATTTTATTTATAGATGATCCGACGTTTTCATAGATTATGGTCTGCCGATTATAGTCCGCTAGACAACAACATACTGGACATTAACAATTACTTACCATCAAAATCTCAGATGGGTTTAATTCTGAGAAATGGATGAGGAGCCCTTCGGTGGATTCGTGCTTTGTATGGTTTGGACATTGGTTTGATACTTATTCTGTGTATCCTGCGAGAGTTTATTTGTTTATAATAATGGCCACCGTCTGTATATACGATAGACTTGGGATAGATTCCTTATAATTATATTCGAATAAATTTCGACGGGAGCTGAACGGTTTTGGGCAGTGATCTTATTGGAAATTATTGGCATCGCAGCAAGTGGTACAATAGTAAGGATTTTCGGTTTCAGGAGATGGCTGTATGTTGCACTGTAAGGCAAGTTTTGGGTGAAATGGGGATTTCGCTCTTTGGTATAGCTTTTGGAATATCATTCCACAAGGGCCAAGACTGGTATATCAGTGTACTAGTTTGCGTTTTTTATGAGTGCCATTTTAGGTGCAGTGGGAGGAAAATGGGAGTAACCAATACAATGTGCTTCATATGAAGTATTATATTTGTAATATGAAATAATTGTGTTTTCAAGTTATATGCTTTTTAAATGGTTTGAGTATCGAATCTATATGTATAGTCAAGTCAGAATGGCTGAATGCCTGATATGATTTTTGAGTGATATACAATGAAGCTTTCCAAAGGGTTCTTTCATTTCTTCACACCTTTTTTCTAATTGTTTTGGGAAAAATGCTTTCAATTACAATGTGATAAATGAATTGTATTGGTTTCTATATAGTATTGAATCAAATGGTACTTGGTGTTGACTTATTTGGTTCAATCATAAAATTGGGGTTTTTAGCCAAGATTGCCGAAGTATTGTCAACATTGTAGATCTTTCTTTGTGCTTGTCAAGTGAGTCATTTGATTTGTACATTTTCCTTAACACCCACTTGCAACCATTTTGTTTGATTCTAATTGGAGGATCCACCAACTTCTATGTTCCATTCTTTATGAGAGCATCATACCCCAGCATTACTTCTTTCCATCTATCATGAGACAACTTTAAAAGAAGATAGTTCAAAGTTAGTAGATAAATTCAATTCAAAGTCATATGAAACATCCATTTTATCTGTATCAATTGAATCATAACAAGTTACATCACCTCCATCTTGTCTCGTGGAACTTCTCATTCTTGAATTTCTTACCTCATCATGAAAAACACCTTTAAGTCTTTTGATGAGCCATTTTGGAGGACCCTTTTGAGATGGACAAGGTTTCTACATGAATTGAGATAGGTTTGTTGTAGTAGAAGGATTTTTATTTGAATAAACTTGTAAATAACTATGCTTAATAATTAGCCCCAAGAGTTAGCTCAATCGGTCAAATCAAGTGTCTCGCCAATGGGAGGTCACAGGGTCGAATCCCTCAGGTCAGTAAATAGGCTGAGGGGTGTTGATGCCCTTCGGGTGGCGTCCACTCAGTGTTAAATAACCCTAAACGTAGCGGCTACCCAATGACCTCGGTATCCGTGAACCAGTATGTGAAAAAAAAACTATGCTTAATAACAATATATATAGATAACGTTAAAGCACGAGAGCACATATATATAACGTTAAAGCACAACAGTACAAGGACATGTTGTAATGGATTGGTGCTTTAACATTAAAAGTATCGAATGAACCAATGGAATTCCAAAAGGGTCTAGGTTGCATTTTAGCACCCTTGTTGGTTAACAGGAGCTTTATTCTAACAATGTAGATTAAGTGCAAACTCCCTCACACCTTAGCTCAATGTTCCATGAGATCCAAGGTGGGGGAAGGGGGGTAGGGGGTGAAATTGGAAGTGGTGCCAACCCACTCATCATAGAGCGATAGTGGATATTTATTCTAAGTGGCATAACCTTCAAATGCATTCTCTAATTGAAATAATTACTGTCATTGGAAAGGTCTCTATATGTAGAATAGGAAAACATGTGCAATGAGAAAGTGACAAAGTTTTATCCCTGAAAAACATTGTTTGATGCCTCAAAAATGTCTTGGAAGGTTTTAGACCCCAATTTTCCAAACTAGTTCGCAATGGTAAAAATGTCCCGAACAGTCAATTCCTCCACTTTTTCTATTCTAAAAGCATATACGGATGAAAAGAAATATAATGATCCAATATAAATCATATAACTTTTCATTGTGCCACTAATTGTTCTCGCAGAACTTGAATGTCACCCTTTGGAATGGTGGAAAGCTCTCATTCTATGATTTAGGTTCTAGTTATTTCAACATTTTCAAGGTTTATGCTTGTTTAACTTAAATGTTTGGTATGCTTGTTAAATAAATTTTGTATTTTATTTTAAAATTTTTTGGACATAATGGTATTTTTTAAGTTTGATGGACTGCCAGTTCTGGTGCTACTTGGGTTTTCTGTAATTTCTGAAGTGATTAATCACTATGGATGTAATTTTTGTATTGAATGGTCAGTGCATATGGATATTGTAGCCTTCTCGAAAATGTTGCAGCTAAAAAATCATGTAAGATCTAACCGCTTATTATAATTTTCCTTTTTTGGTTTAAAGAAGATTTACATTGTTATATTTCTCATTTAATCATAACTCAACTAGTTTATTTAAGTGTTTCAATGTTTGTAATATTCACAAAATTTATTGGTTATTGTGAACATTGGATTGTTTCAATCTTTTTATTTCACTACTATGGATTCACAAATACCCTTACATCATGTGTCATGGAAATCTTCTATTTCTTTTAAATTATATGAGAAAAAATCGATCTGTGTTCATTTTTCTTGGGGTTATATTGTTATTTATAACATTATTCATTTTTACAACATTATTCAACAACATATGAAATTATATAGAAATAACAATATAATTATCAATGTAGCAAAACATAAAGCTACAATAGAATAAAAGCATTGACAGATAGAGATGCAAACATTAGTTGGAGACAAGGGTCAAAACTCACTATGGGGAAAACTCTTTCAAATTATTCTTCTTATTAGATTGTCATTGAATGTTTCAACAAAGGGATAGTACAATGATCCATATATTCAACTACAAAACTATCTAGCAAAATCAACTAAACAACATCCATGACATGAACCCAACAATGCTAACAATCAAAACCCCAATTAAAAAGCCTATTGTCAACTATCACTCTCTGCGGTCAACTGCAAAATTCTGCAGTCAACTAAGGTCAATAGAAAAATTAAACCCTAGTTTCCAACTGCATGTAGAAAGGATATTTGCATGTGGCTAAAACACTCCAACCACACTCACGATCCTACGTGCTTGTGTTTGCAACTAAAAATTTATCTGTCATCCTTGCGACTAGAAACCAAAACCTTTGATCTCACATGCAAGCTTCAAACCCTGTAATTTTAGAATTGTATGAACCAATCTCCACGAACCACCTCAAACCTCTATGAGCCAAACCAAAGAATGAAATGTAATGACCAGTATGATGTCTAAATGAGGGTCGCTTGACTTGTATTTATAGTCATCGATGGGTGTCCAATTTCTCTTTTGGGCTAACTTATCCTTTTGTGCACATCTAGGCTTTTATTCAAAAATACACTTTCCCTTGTGCAAATTGAGTGCTTCAATAGTCAAAATTGGTCCTCGCAAAATGAAGAATCTAGTCCCATGGTTGGAATATGTCACTGAGCTACCAAAAATTAACACTAAGCATAAACCATGCAAACCTAGCTTCGATATACCTTGAGTTTGGATATTTGATTTCCAATATTTGATATGTCTGCCATTTGTCTAGATTAAAGACATAAATCATCGAGGTTTACATTTTCAAATATTTGAAATGGGTTTGTCACCTATGTTAGTTTCCATGTTCAGTGTGTGCAATTAATTATCTAGAATTAATGCATTGATGCATAGTGTTGAGTTGATGGATCAATTCCATCCTCACTTAGCATGTAAAATGCAATTGCTTAGATTGCTAAAAGGTAAATTGTATATCCAAAAGTATAAGAAAGTTGTAGTAGAAGTAGAAAAAGGACAATAGGATGCATTCCAACTTTTCTTCCAAACCTATAGGAAAATCATAGGATGACTAGAGTGATGTCCACTCTCTTGATGTTGCAATTCCATTCAGCATGTGTAAGCCTATGAGGAAAAAAATCTATTAGTAAATCTAAGGTTTTATTTTTAGGACAATGTCATAAAACTACCTTGGTATAAAGATATGATGAAATGCTCCTTTTGGATAGGAGCGTTTTAACCCTAGCATTCTCTTATGGGATATCATGCCTTTCATGCGGGAGTAACGTTACCATCATACAAAATGGTTTCTCCTCTTTTGTCTTACTTCCTCAAGATTGTCTCCCATATTGGTTTTCTCTCCTTAGATATTTTACTCCTGCTTAATTATTTTGAGTAGGTTACTGCCATGTGCCTATATTTATAACAAATTTTGTAACTAAAATGCCAAATTTTTTAAGATCCAAATTTGATTTCAATTTACTTATACAAACTATTATCATTAATTTTGATCTATTTCTACATTATCTTGGGCACATGTACCCTTTTTTTTCCTATATTGGGCTATATAGAAGACAAGATCCAGAATGACAAAGAAGAAGAAAATAAGAAACTTGGGTAGTCAAAATTACCAGGCATTAATCCTATAAAAATCAGAAGGGCATATTTATCACTAATATGATGGAAAGGATGAAAGTTTGATTCCTGGAACTTGACCTAGCGCGCGCAGGCGCTCTGCTGCTGTTGCGACCGCTTGGCTCCTCTTCATCAACTGCGCCCTGGTTCTCTCTCCTAGATCACTCGGATCACTCCCAAATGGCCCCTCCGAAGGCTCCACCGGAGGAGGCAGCTTAGCAACAAGCATTTTCAGCTCTCATCAACTCATTACCACCCCAACGAGCTCGCCCTGCTATCTCTCAATTCGTTAAAAAATCGAGGGATTACAGGAAGTTTCCCTTCCTCCTACCTTGTCCAGAATGGCTGCTCTTGCTTTGGCAGAAAAGGGACTGATAGGGAAATTTACATGCCTTTGGCCCTCACCAAAAACTGTTCAGAGGTGGGTGGAAAGAAATTGGGCGGACAAGATTCAAGGGAAAATTGCTATTAGATTCTGCGGGAAGGGATACTTCACCTTCCACTTTGAGACAAAGAACGACAAGGACTTGATATTTCGAAATGGGCCTTATTTCGTGGACTCCGGAGGTTTGCATTTAAACAAATCAACGCCGGATTTCTATCCATAGCTTGATATCCCTAATGTGGTTCCTGTTTGGGTTTGTCTCCCCCATCTCCCACTACACTGCTAGGGAGATGAATCAGTGCGTGCCATTGGAAATGTAGTTGGCAAATATATTGAGCGGAGTGAGCCAAGAGATAACATGCAGGCATGTGCCTCTATCTGTGTCGAGGTTGATCTAGGCAAAGGCCTTCTAGAAGCCATCAAGCTCAAAGTTGATGAATGGTCGCACATACAACAGCTTGATTACGAACAGATCCCCTTCAACTGTAAGGTATGTCACAAGTATGGTCATTTTGCTAACCGTTGTACTAAGCTCATTAATGTTCATAACAACCCACAAGAAGGACAATGGGAAGTGGTAAAAAATAAAAACTCAACACCTAGTCCAAATATGCCCAATGAATCTGGACCTTCCTCTCATAACCCTTCCGCCCCATCCCCTCCTCCTTCCCCTCCTCATCGACCTCAATCCCCTGGATTGAGAAAATACCTTCAATCTCCTCCATCCTCCAATCCTTTCCATGTTCTCTCCCTCCCTGAAGATGACCCTATTCCCTTGAATCTTCCTGAACACCCCTCTTCCCCCCATTCTATGACCATTCTCCCCCACCCTTTTATCAGACCCCCTCCCTCCTAAAATTACTCGCAGCAACTCCAAGGACCAGGGATCTTCTTTAGATGGTCAAAAGAAGCCGGGTAGAAAGACCTCAAATAGCATAGGGATGAGAATGCACAGAAAGATATAGCTCTAAGAATGCAGAATCCAATAGAATCTTACATTCAGGGCACAAAAGATCAAGAAATAGCAAGTAGAGACAAGGGAGGCAGAGCACCTCCTCGAATCACAGGTTTGAAATGATCAAAATCCTTTCATGGAACAACACGGTTCTTGGGAACCCCTCCAAAACCAATGCTCTAAAAGATCTTATAGCGCAGGAGAAGCCATCCATCATCTTAATACAAGAAACAAAGCAAAGATAACTAGAAATCAATAAGATTATTGAAAGGCATAAATGTTATAAAGGAAGCATTTGTGAAGCTAGAGGGGCTTCTGGTGGAATCACTACCATTTGGAATCAGGATGAATGGAATAGTGACGCTGATCTAATAGAACAACATTGGATAAAAACAATATTGAGAAATAACATTAGCAAACAGAAGATTGTCATTTTTAATATTTATGTCCCTAATCACTACAGGGATAAAGAAATTTGTTGGGACTCTCTCACTAAAAACATAATGGATGAAGATAACAGTAACATCATATTAGGAGGCGATTTCAACTTAATCTTGCATGCCAATGAAAAGTGTGGGGGAAGCTTTATGCCAGATCCTTTCAGAAATCAAATGTAAAATATAATGCAAAGTGTGACTTGATAGATATCACTCCAAAAAATCGCAAGTATACATGGAGAAATTGTAGACTCGGCAGTAGCAATATAATGGAGAGGTTGGACCAGTTCCTGGTCAACATCTCCCTCCTCTCAACTTTTTCAGTTGCCAATTCCTCCATTTTTCCCTTTGCTGCTTCAAATCACTATCCAATCACCCCAGCATTGGATATACACTGCCCCATTGGTCCGCTTCCATTCAAATATAATCATATATGGAGTGATTATCAAGCAACCCGAAACATCATTCAGCACACCTGGGGACAACATATTGAAGGATCCCCAGGTTTCATATGGGAGAAAAAATTAAGAAATGTGCAAAAAGCACTCAAAAACTGGGCCAAATCGCACTTCAATGAACCTGAAGGGAAAAAACGTGAGCTTAAATCCAAAATCGCAGACCTTCAATGTGCAATAGAACAAAAGGAGTATTGCCAAAATGAAAAGGCACAAGAAGAAAAACTTTACAATCAGCTGAGCAGAATCAAAAGAGAGGAGGAAGAAAATTGGCGCAATAAGTCAAGGAAAATGTGGCTGGAAAGCAGGGACAAGAACACCTCCTTTTTTCACAAACAAGCCACTGCAAGACAAATCAAAAGTACCATAACAACCATTGTAGACAGTGCAGGGACTCAACATACTGAACAAGAAGATATCAAAGGAGCTGCCACAGACCATTTTAAGGAACTCTTAACTGAAATAGAGGAGGAAGAACTCTATGATGACTTGCTACAGCACTTTCCAACCAAAGTTACAGCTGATTTGAACAAAAATTTGATAGAAGAAATAAAAGAGGAAGAAATAGTGGAAGCAATCTGGAGTCTTCAGCCCAACAAGGCACCTGGACCGGATGGATTCCCAATTTGTTTTTACAGAGAATATTTGGAGTTGATAAAAAAGGATCTCATCAAATACTTAAAGTGGATACAGAGAAAAGGCAAAATAGGAGGTTATACAAACTCTACTCATCTGGCCCTCATTCCTAAGGAGAACCGCCCTTTCAATTTCTCTCGCTTCATGCCTATATCATTATGCAATTCTTCATACAAAATCTTCACTAAAATCATAACCTCTCGGCTCAAACCTCTCCTTCTGATGCTAATCTCTGAAAACCAAGGAGGCTTTATGGCTAATAGACAAATTTCAGACTCTGTTCTTCTAGTTCAAGAAGCCATACATTCAAGCCATGCAAGGAATGAAAAAGGATTTATTTTGAAATTAGACTTGGTCAATGCCTTTGACAGGCTAAGGCATTCCTTCCTATTTGTAGTTCTTCAAAGGATGGGCCTCTCTCCTCTCCTTATTAATATCATAAGAGCCTGTATCTCTGGCCCATGGATTGCTCCCCTCATCAACGGTAGACCTGGACCCTCCTTTCAATCCTCAAGAGGATTAAGACAAGGTTGCCCCTTATCCCCATATCTCTTCATCCTCATGGCAGAATCATTCAGCTGTGCGCTTGACCATAAGAGGCAATCAGGCCTCATTACTGGGATTAAGTTTGAAGATGGCATTAAAAACATAAATCAATCTTAGTGTGCTAATGACACCCTATTTCTAGGGGGGGCGACCACCATTATAGCACGAAGATTCAAATCCCTACTAGATAAATCCATGAGATACTCAGGGGGTCAAATTAATTATCTCAAAAGTTTCATTTATGGATGGAATGCTTCACCTCAAATGATCCACAACATTTCCAACATTTTTGGTGTCCCCTGTAAGTTAAACTGGGACTGCTTCAGTTACTTGGGAATGTCGGTAAGCATAGGGATTGCAAAGGCAAGTGTTTGGGATTTAACATTAGACAAAATGAAGAGGAAAATTCAGAAATGGGGAACTTTGTGGCTCAATCCAGCTGGGCGACAGGTGCTTCGAAAATCAGGCCTTTCCTCTCTTCCCCTCTACCAATTCTCCCTGGCGCAAGCTCCAGCTTCATTCCATCGTAAAATGGATAGCGTTCTCAGATTCTTTCTCTGGTAGTGAGGCAAGAATGAAAAGAAAAAATTCAACCTAGTAAAATGGAAACATGTCATTCAAATTCAAGAGAAAGGAGGTCTTGGCATAAGATCCCCATCACTCATGAATTTAACATTTGGTGGAAAGATGATCTGGAGACTTCTGGACAATCAAATAGCCTGGTGGAAAAAAGTCCTGGAAGAAAAATACCTCAACTAGTCAAGGCAGCATCTTCTCACATCTGAGATCCCAAATAGAAATTGTACAAAGACATGGAAACTTTGTAAAAAAGCCATTGCATTCATTGCGCAAAATGTCTCCAAAGTGCCAAAAGGAGGTGCAACTGTGAACATCGGTTTGGATAAAATCTTGGAAAACCCACCCATAAACAGTCTCCCAGGTATGGATCCTATAATTTTTTATTTACAAAGCAAAGGTATATTTCATCTAGGCCAAATCTCTCAATGGAATGTATCAACCAATGTTTGGATGCGATGGAAATTTCCTCCCATCCCCATCATCTTAAAGGCATCTTTGATTCTTTTTGCAACCACCTACATAGTATTGCACCCACCATCAAAGTCGATAAGGATGAGTTCAGATGGGATCCTACAGGAACCAATTATTCAATAAAAGCAGGCTGCAATTACTTAAGTAGCAATGAATACCCAACGACAGTATGGACACACTGGAAGATCTTAAAGAAAGCAGGAGCAATTCCAAAAGTCAAATTTTTCATGTGGACTCTCCTGCATGGAAAACTACTAACTGCAGAGAATCTCAAGAAAAGAGGCATCGTTGGACCTTCTAGATGTCCCAACTGTAAAGTTGCAGAGGAATCCATATAGCATTTGTTTATCTCCTGTCCCTTTGCAGTCTCATGCTGGAATAACATCATTCCTTCTGCACCTTCCATTTGGAATACTCAACATTCCATCGACAAAGCTCTAAATAAATGGAAGAGGAACTATCCTTCACAATCTGTGAAGCATAATCCCGCTAAAAGAGTTTCGAACGCCCTCCCATTTGCTCTTCTATGTCGGAATTGGATTGCTCGGAACAACATGATATTATGAGATAAAATAACTTCAATCGGGCACCTTTCCATCAAAGCAACAAGTCAGGCTACTGAAACCATAGCCTCTAAGATAACAAAAAAAATCAATCCCACCAGTCTATGGATAGAGGAAAGAAACTTCATTCAGAACCTTCTTGACAAGACCAATAATTCTTTAACAGTGAAAATTAGTAGTTTCAGAGGCAAAGCAAGCAATCTCAGTTGGAAAATATGCTTAACAAGGGATGAATTCAGCAAATGGCTTCAATCAGAGAATTCTCACTCTTTATTCTTCAATGGAACGTCTAAATCTAACCCAGAAGTAGCGGGAGCAGGGGGCATCATCTTCAATCCTTCAGGCGATCCCATTTCCTCTTATGAATGGTGATTGGGAATCCTATCCAACAACAGAGTTGAAGCTTTGGGCCTCTACCAAGGCATCCTTCAGCTACATGCCCAAGGGATTAAGAAAGCCCTCATACTTGGTGATTCTGCCATTATAATAAGCCTAATGAACACTAATCGACAAGCATCCAATCTCTTCTTACATCAAACCATCAATCGATGAAAAAGTCTGTTATCTCATGATATGGAATATCACTTTTTTCATGTCCTCCGCTCCAACAATCAAGACGCAGAGAAAAGGGCTAGTCAAGCTGCTCACGGGAAAAAGGAAGTATTCTATGCAACAATACGACCCTACATCAATTCATACCCTGAAATTTATGATTGCCTCAAAACGATTCCCTCCAGTGAACTGTGCCTTTGCTAAAAAGGACTTTGACCAAATCCAAAAGAAATCTTAAATATACTGCTACAAATCCCTGATAACCTAGTCGTATCACATCACAGGAGATTTTGATTCAGTGAATCTAATTCTTGACAGCAAAAATCGTGATCGCCCATGCCTCCTCCATGTGATCTGGTCCTCTTCATGCCCCTGTTTGCCCACTATATATCCCAGCAAGCCTCCTCCTCATTTCCATGCCCCTTCTTTCAAATATTTATCTGTCTTCGCTTTCTCTGGCCTCGCCTCCATCTTCATGTCCCCTCTCGACCGAATCCTCCTCATCGATTCAATAAATTCCACTTCTCTGCTCCTCTGTACACCTGTAATAATCTTTTGTGGTTTCCTCAGCTCTGCTTCAGCGCCCGGTTCCAAGACCGATAAATCTTATCGAGTTGTGTTCAACTTTGTAGCAGCAGCAAGTGTGTGTTCTCTTCCAGAGTCTCCTCAAGCCAACGCTGAAGCCCTTCTTATGCATCAAAGTGAGGATTTCCTGCATTGCCGGGACCTTGAAGCCAAGATAGAACAAGTTAGAACACATCAGCACTTGCTAGAAGAAAAAATCAATGCTGCCACAATGATTCTCACAGCAAAATATGAGGCTGACCTCAATCTTTTCCTGCATCGCATCTCATCTTTGCAGGAGCAATTCAACGCTCTTTCAAATACCTGTGCACACATCCAAGAGTCCGTTGAGATCCTCAAGTTTATGATGGACAAGATAAAAAGTTCAAACGGTCCAAGCACCAGCTCCTCTAGTGCAAGAGTTGCAGCAGTAGATAGCCATCCAGAGGACTCCAATGCCCGACAGATCAGCCATATAAGTATCAGCTAGATGTATTGTAAAGTCCGCCTGCTTTTGTCCCAATTTATTAGAATTTATACTTGTATTAGGATCTTTCAATCGGATAGTAAAAGGAATTCATGTGAACTGTCACAATGTAATTCAGTGGCAGGCTCATTCTGTGAGCTCTTCCATTGTAATACTAGAGCTTAGTCTCCCCCTACTTTTTTGAATACATCTAGCAACCGACTTTGAGAAAAAAAAAATATGATGGAAAGTAAAAAATAAAATGGCATGTGACCAATACAAGATAAATAATGTTAAACCCCATGAAATGTCATGAAAACCAACTGGCACATACATGTCAAATAGTGCAGTAAATTCTGGAAATTGTCAAAAGGTTGACTTCAAAGGTTACAAAAGTTGACAATTCATTCCTCTAGAACTCTAATAAATAAATAATATGCTCTTCAAACTACTGAAAATGCCACTGAAAAAAAGTAAACTCAATTAACCATAAAATGGTTATATATAGCTGAGGTTTGCAAACACCTCAACATCCTCTTAGATATTTTGCAAAAAACACCTATAATACACTCAGAGATGTCACATACAAAAACTTTTGATAATTGAATTAAATATAAATCACCATGTTTGACCCCTTGGGCCCACAATTTTACCAGTTGTTTGACTTTGTTGGTCGACAAACTTATCACTTGTCTCTCTTGCGATAACCTATTGTGTACTATCGACTAGAGGAACTTTGATATTTAAGATGTACTTGACATAGACCCACCATCAAATGGAATTCTAAGGCAAGGAAAATATGTTCTTAGAGGATATCGTTGCAAGTTTGCGAAGGATCCAATATTGAGTGAGGTTTCTAGCATATGAATATTGATTTATCTTTCTAGTCAAGCTTTTCACACCTTGTTTTTTTGGTTCAAACTCTTGAAAGTTGAAAATGAGTTTGGTTTGGGAAATATACTTGCTGCTCTACCCATGTTTCTATGCTTGGGAAGACGAGGAAAAAATGTTATCTAAAGAGGGAGAAAGTGAGTGGTTTGATTAGTTTCAAAGTTGCTATTACAAGCTTCGTACAATAGTTGTTGATTATTTGTTCCTTCTCCTACTAATTGGATGAGTTCATCCATCCTATATATATTATAAAAGAGTGGTAAAATGAAAGGAAGGGTCATGAGACATGTTGTATATTGAATATATGTTCTATGTCCTATAGAACATTTCTATTTCCTAATTCTAAAGAAACTTGAAAAGAAAATAATATTGTGAACTATAGGTACTTCCTAAAAGGATTCTATGAGTTTTCCTTGGGCTTATACCTCATCACTTGGGAAAAAAAGGATTATTAATCGCTGGGATCTTTGCACAATTAGACCTAAGATGGATTCCCCAATTTCTCATTCTCTTCAACCTTTGTAAGAGGCTCTTGGGACTTAGAAGACCATACAACCTCACAAGATCAGCAATGGCTTATTTTCTCTTCTAAAATCCTCCTCTACTCTAAGGCTCAGTCTTTAAAACAAATATCTCTTTTCGTCTTCTTGATATTTAAAAAACATGTCTTTCTAGACAAGTTATCCTCCCTTACTAATCTAGCACAAAAAAACCCTATTGTAATTAATGCTTATTGTAGGACCAAGTTTTAGATCCTACTCCAATAGGTCCTTACCTGGGTGGTGCCCCAACCCATCTAGAGGGTTCACATAGAAAGCAAGAATCGACCTTCCCATGAGTAAATTCATAACTAAGATCTTCACATGTTTCTATCCTCAGAATTGCCCCAAACATATCCACTGATTGATACTTATACATCTATATCCATATTTTTAGCAATTCCAAATCTCTAGAGAGATGATTTAATGACTTACTGAGTTAGTTGAAAAACCTATTAAATCCCCTTTTCTACGAGGGCCCATTTAACGCTTGTTTCTTACCTATATCGTCTAGGTTATTTAAATCTTGTTTCTTACATATATTGTCGAGGCTATTTAGGAAAATCTAGTTTAATTGACTGGAGGCTTTTAATGTTGATCCATCTAGCATGCAAATCCCCTGTGATGGTGGGGAAACTAGTCTTGTAAATAAAACCATCCTTGCAGAGGTTTCGCATGCGTCTACTATATGGATTCTTTTCTTCATGTTCTTTCTAAAAGCATGCCCTACCCCATGCCATTCATGAAAAATTGCTCCCCTCCTTCGACTGTGACGAGATTTGTTGGATCTGAGGTATAAGGGTTTCTACTTTAGAACAATTGAATTCAAAATGTTGTATCAAGGTTTTGTTATTACATCCAAATTTACATCAATATAAAGTAGGGGTGCACATTAAACATGAATTGTATTTTTCTTTCTAAAACTATTTTTCACTTGAGGTTCTTGCAGAATAAGATTTTAAGAAGAGTAATAGACACATGTTATGTAGAAGGGTTGAATGGTCAATACAACTTGGATTTGTGTGGACACATGTGGAGCATTGTGGATGACTTAAGATGTAAACAAAAGTGTCATACATGTGGCATCAATTCAAATATAAGTTTTCTCATGTAGAAATTAGAAATTTGCATATCTTACTTGGAAACGTTGGATATCTTACTTTGGAACTTTGGTTATATTACATTCGACAAGAATATGGATAAACTAAAAAGTGTGAAGCTTGCAATAAGGCTTCAAGGCTTATTATCCAATCATATTAAAATTAAACAATTTTAAATATAATGTTTTACTAAAAACTTTGGTTAAATGGGATGTATTCAAAATAGTCAATTCATATTGATAGTGAGTCAGAGTTCTTGCAATAACTATTATCACTACGCTACCAAGGCAGGGAGTAATGATGATATATTACTATTAATAATTTTATATATTTTTGGATATTGCAAACTATATTATAGTTTTATGAATTAGATTATAATTTAAAAAATTGGAAAATATGGATAATATTATTAAGATTTAAAAAATTATGTCATATAAGTTCTTTTATATTATAATTAGTGTTTCTCAATAAATATACGAAAGCAAATTCATTCCATTTAATATTCAAAAAAAAATATTTTATTTACCAATTAAAAAAAATATAAATGACAAACTATT
>APFE030189970.1:160517-185648 GCA_000404065.3 Pinus taeda
ACAACATATAATTATGATTGTCATTAAAAATTAGATAACCTTCACAGACACAAAAAAAAATCCCTTTGATCCGATAGAAATATTGCTAATCATATCGCAATCATTATTCTAAACAAGGGGAGGTGTGAAGCAACAAATTCTTGCAAAAGAGTGAAATTGGGAATGATGAAGTTAAAGTACAATAAGTTAAAAGTGTATCAATATTCTAAACAAGATGAGTTTTAAATATGCAAGTCCCTGCAAAAGAGTGGAATTGGGAATGACGAAGTTAAAGTCCATTAAGTTAAAAGTGTTAGTGTATGATTGATTTGTTTCCTTGAGAAGAGCATCAATGTCATTGTAAATCTCTCTATAGACATAAAGTAAGGAAGTATCATTAAAAATTGTCAAACATTGTTTACACTGAAGCAAACATATGCCTAAGCATAATTGTTTGAGCCTCGCCTCTGTTGAAATTTTAATTAATATGTTTCAATAAACTCTTCCTTTCTTGTGACCATAAAAGTACATTATGCTTAAATGTTATCAATGGGTGCATATATCGAAACTCATATTTTTTAAATTAACTTAAAGTTCTCATATACACTTTCCTTGAAACCTTTTTTTTTAAGTCAACTTGAAGCTCTCAAAAAATGTTCTTATTTGCAAGACAAGGAAAGGAAGAAATAACTCTATTATCAAATATACTAACATTCATAACATCCATCTTTGGACAAACCTCACATGTATATGTATGAAGGTATTCCTTTCTTTAAAAGAATTCATAGAAAAGATTTACATTTAGCTTTAGATAAAACTTACACTCCAGGGGAACTTGCACCCACTTAAAACCAAGAGATTATTTTTAATATTTTCTATTTCTCTACATCACTAGGCAACTTATCAATTAAATTATAAATTAAAAAATTAGAAGATATTAAGAATCTATATTTGGATTTCAATGAGTCACAAAGAGTCCTCTAATTACCAAAGGAAATATTTCCATGCACTTTTGGGAGGAAAGAATCCTACTAAAGCTAGATCCCAGAGATATGATTTATGAGTTATGGTTAAAGCAAACAGGGAAAGATTGTGTGTGATATAAAAATCACTAATCATGAGATTTGCCTTCTAGGAAATCACTTATTTTCATTGCATATCATGGAGGGAGATGAATCACATATTGGAAACTTTCCACAAGAAGTTTGGAAGGTTGGATATCCCTTACTTATATATCATAGTAGATCCATTGAACGAAAGATCTCACAAACTTCCTGAGATGATTTCTAGGAAAAAATCTCCAAATGGGGATGCTTTCGAGGGAAAAAGTGTCCAAATGAGTAATTGGGGATTTGAACCTTTAGCGAGACAATGGAAATACCTTTGAAACTTCTCAAAAGTATGCTAATTCATGACCTAAACCGACAAAGATAATCACGTGAAGAATCTAGTAAATTATGAATAGATTTAGAAACTAGTTTATGTGTAATCTTAAGAAAAGAAAGCTAATATTTATTTCTGAAACATTTCTCTCCATACCTTGAATTCACTTGATTGTGTGATGAAAATTAAGTCAATTGAGCTTCCTACTTAGTTCCTTTCATTGCTTCGTACAACATTAGTTAGACCTTCTAACCTAAATATGGCCATAGCACCACACTTATATCAAAGCTCACAAGAATAGTAAGATGCATGTCACCCTCCATAAAATAGATAAACCCATAAAATAAATAAAAGATAGAAGGAAGCAAACATATTTTTTTACTACCACTTTATACTATCTACATGAACCTTGAGTTCTAACTAAATCTCCAAAAACTATTGCACATTATCGATAACTGGTAGATATATAAACATAGTGGATAGGATTTTTTAATATCTATCTAAACAACTATACCCTTACTCTCAAGTTCATAGCCCAGAAAAAATGTAAGTCCTATCACTAATCAAGATCACTCACGATTAATTGTATAAAGAAAAAAATGAGAGGAAATAAAATGCCAAAATAGTCCTTTTGACTAACAACAAACCTGGGCCATGTGAGCACGTATGAAGTATAATAGTGTAGAAAAAATAGGGATGTGTAGTGATAAAGACATAGAAATGGAGAAATAGAGTCAATAAGCAATGTTCATGCTCTAAAAAACAATTCATTCCCTTTTGAAATTGTAGTAAGTATTTTTCCTTTGTAAACAATCTTGTGCTTCCCTCCCTTTCATCGTTCTATTTCTCAAAATGCCAAAAAAACGACTGTGGATCGATCCTAGATGACAATTCTGGTCAGTTAACTTACACGTGAAGCTGCCTCCTTTGGAGGAATAATGCTTTGACAAATTATAGATTTAGAACTTCCATGTGAGAGGGTTTTGTGCTTAATAAAAGAACCTAATCCAAGGCATTTAATAGGTTTGCAGGGCTAGCCTACCTTAATAACAAAGCTTTTAAAGCTGATTAAAATGAAAGGTGAATTGAACATTGATAAGTCGATAATAAAGAATACATCTTTACTGTGGATTCATAAATACGAACAAGTGACACATTGTCAGATTACGTGGTTGCATAAAGATTTATAAAGATATACACACATTCACATTTCCAAAATATTAATGAAGATAAACACACATTCACATTTCCGAAGTACAATGCCCAAGTTATGGACAAAAAACATGCCACTCACTTTAATGCATTGGCACACATGGAGAAGCACACAATAGAGTTTGTCAATTTGTTGACCACTTGCCCACACTATCATAACATCAATCATGCTTGTTCGCCAAGTCCTTGGATATTGTATCCTTCACTATGTCCCTGCTACTTGTCTTATGATTATGGCATGCTGAAGTTAAAAACTTCTTTCGACTTTCAACCCCCTGCTTGCATTCCTTCTTGAAACACAATCAATGTTTAGCCTTAGTTTCAACAAGCCCAAATGTAAGGGATTCGATTCCTTTCAAGATTGGAAGACACTCTAGATGTTCAAATTATTCCTAACAAACAACAAATTTGAGATACCAACCAATGATGGGACCAGCCCGTAATTCCACTATATAATACTTAACAATGATATAACAGTGCTCTAATCAACAATTTAATGATTAGTAAATGATTTGGGTTTTAATACAAGTGATTAGGCGCTAACCATAGGATTGTTCTGGATATTCGTTGGATGGCATTTATGTCAGATTTTAATGATGTTGTATTGGTGGTACTTGCCTCGGTTACAGTTTCCCACTCTTGGTTTATGCCAAAACCCTGCATTCTTTGTCATTTCTTCATTTTTCACTTGTCCTCTCACTGCGCCGAGGGTTTGGACTGGTAGTGAGGGTTTGTGTTGTGACTGTATGGAGTTTGGCAATAAGCTCTGCATGCACCCAACTATGGGTTATGCTGTTTGTTTGTGTGACACCTTTATTTGTTCTTTTGACTTTGTTGCTCGGTTGCTTGGGCACAGTGTGAAGGTTCTTCTCATCTGTGTAAGAGGGTTTCAATTGTTTCCATCTGCTTTGTTACTATACTTGTCCGTGCTCCATTGATTTCATTTCATTATAGTTCTTCTGGTTATTAGCTTCGGTTAGTGGGTGGATGTGCTGCGTTCTACAAGTCATGGTCATGGTGGCCTTCTCAGCTTCATAGTTCTATTCAAGTAAGTTGTTCCTCCATGATTTTCTTACCGGCTTCATTTTCATTTGGCTCTAACAAGGTCTTCTCCTTGGTCTCAGGGTGTCACCGTTGGTTGTGGCTCAGTGGGGTTTCACTCTTCCCACGTGACTACTCTCCAAGTAAAGCAATTTTATTAACTGTGCATTTAGTTTCTCATTCTTAGGTCACTTCTTCTCTTTACTCTATTTGCATATGGCTAACAATGCTCCTTTGGCTTGCTTGTGTAGGTGGGGATTTGTTCACCGATGTGCTCCATGAAATTGCTATGGGCCTTACTCTGGTACACTCGTTCTCTGCTACTGTTGTCAATTTTTTTTGTTAGGTGGTCTCTGTCAATTTACTGGGCAGAGTCCCAGTTCTCCTCCATTTGATTTTCCCCGTTTTTGTTGTGCGACCCGATTCAATCTTGTACAAGAACCCTCATTTGTATTCTGGGAAATTTGTAATTATGAACCACCTTTTGGACGGTGACCAACCAAACCCTCACCTTTAGGGTTTTGTTGGTTCGTAATATTCTTTTCGCTGTTTGAATGGGTGTCTCAGGTCTGTTGAATGTAATTTTTTTTTTGCTAGTAGTGAAAAAGAATTAACAAGAAATTTGGTTATATTTCATTTACCTCTATCTTGGGGTCATTTCTCAGTGTTTTGATTCTCATTCTTTTTCAAACTGCACGTAATGTGATTGGCTTTCGTTTGTGGACTCTATATGTTTGCTGCCAGACTCCATGTTGGGAATACTTGTCCAATTTCTCTGTTCTCTTTCTATTCTTTAGGAAGGAAATAAAATGTAATAGGTAGGAAAAAGTAAATGATTAAGGAAAAAGAAAATAAATGTTACAACAAGTTGTTACAAATGGACTCAAATATTTCATATGAAAGAAAATTACTCTGTGTATTGTATTTTCTCTTCTCATCTATTGAACCCCACCAAAATGTATTACATTGATTTTCATGTTGTGTTTAAATAGTTACTCAAACTGTTCTCAGTTACCATACAGTTACTCTTTGTAGTTACAGAGTCAATGATCATGCTAGGTTTTCTTGTGATATAGGATTTACAATATTATACTTTTGTCTATGAACAGACATCTGTAAGATGGACTAAGAAAATGACAAAACAATGTAACTGTTATGACACTATCTTAACTGTACTGTTCCTAATATTCCTTAACCAATAATAATAGAACAAACTAGTTTCTAAACATTGTTTTATTCATTAAACGTAAATGAAATTAAAAGTCTGTGAACCTGTCCTTCTTGGCTAAGCCCAACACCCGTTCATGATGCCCTTAGCTAGATTCTCCTGCATCAATCTCCCGGGGTAAGAAAAATTCATGACTCTGGTTCATGAGCTTCTTAACTGAATAACCCACCTGCTCTATCTATTTAGCATTAAGTCACGAACTATCCTCAATAGGACAGTTCTTCCACTTGATCAATAGATACTCTTTTCGCTGAGTTCGATTGGCCACCTAAGTGTCGAGGATCCTCTCGATCTCGAGGGGTTGAGCGTAAGGCATTTGTCTCATCCAAGTATCACTTCCCTCTTGTGTGTCCCATGTGGGCCATGCGGTATTGTCTTGCTCTGGATCAGTACTGTATGGGAACAAGTATACCACATTAAAGACGGGCGAGATGCCTATTCCTGGTGGCAGCTGTAATTCATAAGTATTTGCTGAGAATTTCCAGAGAAATTTGTATGGGACTATCTTCTTCTACATCAATTTGTTATATGCACCTTTAGGAAAACACTCCTTGCACAAATGCGTGACTTCATCCCCCACATTAAACTGCACTTCTCTCCATTTCAAATCTTCTCACTGCTTATATTTTTGATTGCTTTCCTGCAACTTTATTTTCACCTGCTCATGGAGATCGTTCATTGCCTTGGCAAAATATTTCCCACCAACACTATGTCCTTCCTGCTGTCCTAGATCTCGTAGTTCATGTACTCCGTGAGGATTCATGCCATATAAGATCTGAAAAGGATAGTAACTCGTGCTGTGATTGGGCGATTCGTTGTAAGCAAACTCCGCCTGGGCAAGTACTCAATCCCACATTCATGAATTTTCACCAATTAAACTTTGTAGCAGTTTCCCCAAACTCCTATTTACTACCTCTATTTTCCCATCGATTTGCAGGTGATAAGAAGAGCTAAAACTTAACTACATGTCCATCTTCTTCCATAAGGTGCACCAGAAGTGCCCTGTAAACTTCACGTCCCTGTTAGAGAGAATGGACTTAGGTAGACCGTGTAACCTGATGATATCTGTAAAGAATTACTGGGCCACGTGAGTGGCATCGCTAGTTTTTCTGCAAGGGATGAAATGTGCCATCTTTGAAAACTGGTTTGCTACTACCATCATCGAATCAAAACCCTGTTGTGTCCTTGGTAGACGCAAGGCGAAGTCCAAGCTGACTGAGTCTGACGGTCTACCTGGAATGGGCAATGGCATGTAGAGCCCCGTATTTTGACTATGTCCTTTTGTCGACTGACACATTTTACATCTGGTCACAAATCTATGCACATCACTTCATATTTTTCGCCAATAATAAAAATGGCTGAGCTGCTCTAATTTTTTTGTCTATATCGAAATGTTTGGCTAGACCTCCACTGTGCTTCTCCCGAATGATATTCTCTCTCATTGAGCAATTGAGGATGCATAATTGTCCCCCTCTAAACAATAGCTTCTCCTGCAAGTTATAGACCAACCATGGACTATTGTTTCTCAGCAAAGGATTTTGACAGACTTCATAAGCCTCTTTGAAATCCATGTCGGACTGATACAAGTTTTTCAAATGCTCAAAGCCCAGCACTTGTATCGTACTCTCCTATAGGAGTAAGGCTCTTCTGCTCAATGCATCCGCCACCTTGTTGGCCTACCCGCAAATGTGTTTCAACACAAAGGTGAAACTCTGTAAATATTCCACCCACTTAGCATGCGTGTGATTCAACTTATGTTGTTGCATCACATATTGCAGTGCAGAATTATCCGAGAATAAAACAAACTCATTCCCCAGTAGATAGTGTCTCCAATGCTTAAGTGCTTAGATGATAGCATAGAATTCCTTGTCATAGGATGAATACTTCTGTATGCTTTCATTCAACTTCTCGCTGAAAAACGCAACAAGTTTGTCTTCTTGGCTAAGTACAGTTCCAATGTTTGTACTGCTTGCATCATAGCAAACCTAAAAAATCTTTTTAAAATCTGGCAATCTCATGATCGGTCTCTCTATGATATTCTTCTTCAGTAGCTGGAAACTCCTTTCTGCTGCCTCGGTCCAACGAAAAGGCTGATGTGCCTTCTTTATAGTGTCCAACATAGGTGTGCAGATTTCACTGAAATTTCTTATAAATTTTTGGTAAAAACTTGCCAGCCCATGAAAAATACGTACCTCAAACAGACTTTTTGGGGATGGCCAGTTGACAATTGCTGTAATCTTCTTTGGGTCCATATTCAACTCATTTTTTGCAATCACGAAACCCAAATAAACCAATTCTTTTTGTAGAAGAGTGCATTTTTTCAGATTTATCAGTAGTTTATTTTGCTGCAATTTTTCCAGCACACTTCGAACATGTCCAAAGTGTTCCTCCCTCGTCTTGCTGAAAATTAATATATCATCCAGTACACTATTACAAACTTCTCAATAAATTCTGTCAGCATTTCATTCATCAGTCGCATAAAGGTACTAGGTGCATTACTCAGTTTGAATGGCATTACCAACCACTCATACAGTCCTTCATTGGTTTTGAAGGTTTTCTTTCACTCATCCCCTTCCCGGATTCGAATCTGATGATTCCCACTCTTTAAATCAATCTTCGAAAAATATGCTGCCCTGCTCAGGCAGTCCATCATGTCATCCATCCGTGGAAATGGAAATCTATACCTGATGGTAATCTTGCTGATGGCCCTTGGGTCTGTGCACATTCGCCATTCTCGTCCTTTCTTAGGAGCGATAATTATTGGAACTGCACAGAGGCTCAAACTCTCCCTTATCAACCCATTATCTAGCAATTCTTGCACTTGCTTTCTGATCTCTTCATTTTCTTTTGGGCTCATCTGATACGGTGCCTTGTTCGGTAGACTTGCTCTGGGTATAGAGTCAATATGATGACTTATACCTCTTTTGGGAGGTAATTTATCGGGTAAATCATCCACTACTATATCGTTGAATTCTTGGAGCATCTGCTGAATTTTCGCAGGCAACTCTGACACATTTGTGTGTAACAACATCATCTTTGCTCTTCTAACAACAACATAGTTCACTTCACTATCTCCCATTCGCTTCAAAAGCTATTTTCCACCCATAAGTAACACTCTCATCCTGCTTTTTTTCGCTGTCTCTTCTTCCTTGACGGGCACAAGCGTGTGCTTGATCCCATCTTTGATAAACTTATAACAATTTGTCTTCCCGTCATGTAATACCTTCCTGTCATATTGCCATGGCCTGCCTAGTAGTATGTGACATACATCCATCAGAATTATATCACAAATAACCTTATCCTTATATCTGCCAATATGGAACTCAACTTCGCATTGCTCATTCACCAACAGCTAATGGCCTTTTTGCAGCTATGATACCCTGTAAGGAGTGGGGTGCTTCAATCACTTCAACCCCAACTTCTCTACCATCTCCATGGCAACCAAATTATCCGTGCTCCCACTATCGATAATCATCTTACAACATTTTCCATGTGACTTACAAACTGTCTAGAACAATGCTTTCCTTTGAGTTAGTTCAGCTATTTCTTTGGTTAGTTTCAACAACACTTTGTTCAAAACTAAGGCTTCCCCCATTTCTGGCACATTTCTGCTTCTTAGGGAGGTGCCTCTGCTTCCTATGGCTATGTGAAATATGCACCTCTCTGTCTAGCTTGTTCTGCTTCAGGACATTCAAAAGAGTTGTGCCCCCACTTGTGGCACATATAGCACTGATAGTTAGCTCCTCTGCCTCAACCATTTCCTCTTCCTCGCTGATATGGCCTGCCACCTCTAGTGTTGTCACATTTTTTTATTGTCCCAAAAGTTTTGGAACTGTTGCCTTCTTCACTAATGCTGGCAGTTCGCTCTCTGCCATAAGACTGTCCTCTTCCTCTGCCAGTTCCCCATCCTCTCCTAGCATTTTATTTTCTGGTGATCTTCTCCTCTACTTTCATAGTACTCTGATATGCTTATTCTATGTTATTCAGGGAGAGAATGTTGATTTCATCTAATATTTCTAATCTCAAACAATTTACATACCTTGTTGTTTTCTCCAGGGTATCCTCCGTATAACCAGCTCTTAAATTTACTTGGTAGAATTCTTCAGTATACTATCTTACTATCATCCCTTTCTGTTTCAAACTCGGCACTTGTCGATTTAGTGCAACCTGGTAATCCTTGGGCAGAAATTTGCATTTCAACTTGGCCACCATCCTTGGCCACTTCTTTATTGGCAATTTGTTCATCCTTCTTCTCTCTACTTAGATACTCTCCCACCACGGGGCTGCATGTCCCTTCAAATTTGTCGCTGCGAACTTAACTCTCTAATCTTCACTGACCTCTTCACACTCAAAATATTTGTCAATTTCGTTGATCCAGTCGAACAAAGCCTCTGTGGACAAGCTACCATAATAATTTGGGATTTTTGGTTTAGGCTTGCTACTCGCCAATAGGACTGACCTCAACAATCTCATTTATGGCCCTTCTTCATCCAATCCATCTGTTGTCACTACATATTCTTCGTCGCTATCATCTCCTACCTCTGAATCCCTTCTCCTTCGTGCTTCAACTGCCTCCAAACGGGCAGTAAGGATCTTGATTCCTCCCGCAATCCTTCATTTGTTGCTCTCTGAGCACCTCTTCCACGTCCTCATCTTCCAACTTCCATCTCTTGGAAAAACTCTAAATCCTACTCTGATACCACTATGATGGGACTAACCTATAATTCCACTATATAATACTTCACAATGATATAACAATGCTCTAATCAACAATTGAATGATTACTAATGATTTGGGTTTTAGTACATGTGATTAAGCGCTAATCATAGGATTGTTCTGGATATTTGTTGGATGGCATTTATGTCAGATTTTAATGATGTTGTGTTGGTAGTACTTGCCTCAGTTATTGTTTCCTCCTCTTGGTTTACACCAAAACCCTGCATTCTTTTTCATTTCTTCATTTTTCACTTGTATTCTCGTTGCGCCAAGGGTTTGGACTAGTAGTGAGAGTTTGTGCTGCGACTGTATGGAGTTTGGCAATAGGCTCTGCGTGCACCCAGCTATGGTTTATGCTATTTGTTGGTGTGACACCTTCATTTGTTCTAGTGACTTCATTACTTAGTTGCTTGGGCATAGTGTAAAGGTTCTCATCTGTGTAAGAGGGTTTCAGTTGTTCCCATCTGCTTGGTTACTATACTTGTCCTTGCTCCACTATTTTCATTTCATTGTAGTTCTTCTAGTTATTAACTTCGTTAAATGGGTTCATGTGCTGCGTTGTACAGGTCACAGTCATGGTGGCCTCCTCAGCTTCACAGTTCTGTTCAGGTAAGTTGTTCCTCCATGATTTGCTTACCCTCTTCGTTTTCCTCCAGCTCTAACAAGGTCTGCTCCTTAGTCTCAGGGTGTCATTGTTGGCTGTGGATCAGTGAGGTTTCACTCTTCCCACACGACTACTCTCCAGGTAAAGCAATTTTATTAAACTATGGATTCAATTTCTCATTCTTAGGTCACTTCTTGTCTTTACTCTATCATATGGCTAACAACGCTCCTTTGGCTTGCTTGTGTAGGTGGGGGTTCATTCACCGGCGTGGTCGATGAAACTACTATGGACCTTGCTCCGGTATGCTCGTTCTCTGCTACTCTTGTCAACTTGTTTTAGTTAGCTGGTCTCTGTCAGTTTACTGGGCAGAGTCCCAATTCTCCTCCATTCTATTTTCCTTGTTGTTGTTGTACGGCCCAGTTCAATCTTGTACAAGAACCCTCATTTGTATTCTAGGAAATTTGTAATTATGAACCACCTTTTGGATGGTGGCCGACCAAACCCTCACCCTTAGGGTTCTGCTGGCTCATAATATTCCTTCTGTCATTTGAATGGGTGTCTCAGGACTGTTGTATGTAAATATTTTTTTGTCGGTAATGAAAAAGAATTAATAGGAAATTTGGTTATATTTTGTTTACCTCTGTCCTAGGGTCATTGCTCAACGTTTACATTCTCATTCTTTTTCAAACTACCCGTAATGTGATTGGTTTTCGTTTATGGAACTCCATATGTTTGCTTCCAGACTTCGTGCTGGGAATGCTTGTCCAGTTTCTGTGTTCACTTTCTATTCTTTAGGAAGGAAATAAAATGTAATAGGTAGGAACACACAGTGATTTCTTAGTTTTTCTTACTCAATGATTAAGGAAAAAGTAAATAAATGTTACAATAAGTTGTTACAGATGGACTCAAATATTTCGAATGAAAGAAAATTACTCTGTGTACTGTATTTCTCTTCTCATGTACTGAACCCCTCCAAAATGTATTACATTGGTTTTTATGTTGTTTTTAAACGGTTACTCAATTTTTTCTCGGTTACCATACAATTACTCTTTGAAGTTACATAGTCCATGATCATGCTATGTTTCCTTGTGCTATAGGATTTACAATATTATACTTTTGTCTATGAACAAACATCTATAAGATGGACTAGGAAAATGACAAAACAATGTAACTGTTATGACACTATCCTAACTATATTGTTCCTAACATTACTTAACTAATAATAATAAAACAAACTAGTTTCTAAACACTGTTTTATTCATTAAACATAAATGAAATTAAAAGTCTTTGAACCTGTCCTTCTTGGCTGAAACCAACATCAGGTCATGACGCCCTTTCTTGGATGCTCTTGCATCAACTAACCTATTAAAAAACAATATGTATGGCAAGTTATTATGATTGATTTTGGTTAAGGGATCAATGAAATGACTTTGCTTGAGTCTCATTGATGAGCCAAATCAAATTCAAGGTCCTGAGAAAAAAATGCATGCAGTGTGGCTATTCATTTTCTACTCCACTTGATGCTCTCTCATCTATGGATAGTGGTTGTTAGGTGAGTACATGGTGAGTATAAGTCACTGGTATGGTCTGCTTAAAAGTATGCATACTGTATCACTCGACGAAGTGTAGTGGCCCTATTCATTCATATATAGTTTGGAGTCTGTTCTAACCAAGTTGTGAAATCATATCCGCCAGCTAGTTTTGGAAGGTGAAATAAGTATTGACAATTATTTATCACTATGGGATGAGGTATGCGCACATGGATTTCCCAGAATAGTTTGGGAAAGGAATGTGCTGCATACTTTGCTTCTTGAAACCAAAATTCTCACAAGGAATGCAACCAGCTGTAGTACTTTTGGAAACTCGATAAAAAAGCAATTGGAATAGCTATAGTTTGCATTATTTCAAGCCATTATAAAGAAATTATTTTAGTTTTCAGAGTAAGTACCATAATATCCAACAATCCATTCTACATATGCTATAACCTTCTTAACATTCTGAAGTATTTTCTATTCTTGCTTGTATGCCAAATTTCCTCAAACGCTGTGAGACATAAATTAATTTCTCAATGAAATCTATAAATTAATTGGAGGGTGTAGCCCTAACCATTTCTTTATTTCCCCTATCTAGTCCCTACAATTAGGGAAGATAGGAAGATGGAATCTGGTTTTGCCAAAGATGCATTGCTGCATGAAAAATAAGATGTCGCTACCTGAGGATTGATATGGGTACCTGTAAGGTAATGATTTAATAATTTTATTCCATTACTAGAATTTTAGGATTATGGTAAAAAAACTATGGTTACCAAGTTTGAATTCGAATTCAGATTCAAATTCGATATCATACTATAAAAATTCAAAGAAAAAAATTCAATTCAGAAAAATTGAGGCAAGAATATATATATAATATATAACTTAAATACTTTTATTCTCATTTTCTTCCCATTTATTTTGAAATTTTAAAAAATTTATCAATATAAATATACAAACTCAAAAAATATATGTATTTAGTTTCTATTTAATTTTAAAATTCTTTTAATAGTTAGAAATTTAAAAAATTAAATATTTAAAACTTAATTTTTTAAAATTCCTTTTAACATACAATATATATAGAAAAATAATTCTTAACATAAATATATATAAAAATCAATTAGTTTTTAGTCAACTTCAAAATTTTCTTTCCTAGTTATCTCAGGGTTTTAAACCATTAAAAGAAACATTAAAATTTTGAAATCTGAAAATTTCAGCTTGCCATTAGTTTCCATTTTACCTTTTATCCTGTTTGCATTGAAATATATTTTGTCTAAATTTTAAAATCTTAGTAAATTTCAGTTACCATTAGTTTTCATTTTATCTGCTATCCTCCCTTCATTCGTACTAGTTTCCAGTTTCCATTTTACATTAGTTTCTATTTTACCTGCTCTCTGGCCTCCATTAACATCTATTTTGAGTTTAAAAATTACATTTACCATTGAAAACACTTAAAATTTGTTTGTTTATCTAATTAGAAAGATTAGGCTTGCAGTTTATGTAACCAGCCAGAAATAATAAATAATACTAATCTGCAAAAAAGTTTATGTAACCAGCCAGAAATAATAAATAATACTAATCTGCAAAAAAATAGTCCAAAAAATAATAAGTAATACTAATCTGCAAAAAATAGTCCAAGAGATAATAAGAGTCGAATGCACACTCTCACATTAGCGGTCTATTAACGGTCTAACAATAGTCTGATTAGGAATGCACACTCTCACACTATGAAGCGAATATGAACCGGATCGAATTTTTATCACTCTCACATTAGCGGTCTATTAACGGTCTAACAATAGTCTGATTAGGAATGCACACTCTCACACTATGAAGCGAATATGAACCGGATCGAATTTTTATCAAACTATTCGAAATCTGAATCGAACTGACGAATTTGTATTTGGTAAGTATGAAAAAAACATAATACAAATATATACGTCACTCTTTTTTTTAATATTCAATAATATTATATTGTACCTGGATGTGTGCTTTTGTGCATCCTAATTTCTCCCCATTTCTTGAAACCCTAGCCGGCAGAAAGAGAAGAATTATCATCAATATTGCAAGAAAAAATAAGGGTGAAAAAAGCAAAAATAGAGGGGAAAAGCCAAAAGCGATTTACCTTCACAAAGGCTCCTCCGTCTAATGCTCCCGTCGTCTCCTCCTCTCGCCAACCATCCATCAAACAAACAACATAAGTTCTTTAAGAATCATCCATGGCTAAAACTTGATCCTACTAATTATTGCATAAGTTCTTTAAGAATCATCCATGGCTAAAACTTGATCCTACTAATTATTGTGTTCATCCATAATTACATGGGAATTAATCACAAGGGAAGAGTATAGAAGAGTGTTTTTACGCATTGTAAAAACAGACCAGATCATCGACAAGAAGATTACCAACAAAAGCCCCGTTCGCACACCCAACAAGGGTGTAACTTTACCAACCGTAAGGCCCCGGTTTCTAACAGAGATTTTCCAATGTGATTGAGTGAGTGAGTCACTACGAGAATGGGAAAGCAAGTATATACCCTCTCTCAAAGTGGTTATAGTGTAAAGGAATATCGAATAAGGGAGAGGAAATGGACAAAAAAAAAAATTAGTGGAAGAGTGTTACTCCTCTGGACTTCCCCGTTCCTGTTTTCTCGCCCCCATTAACCCTAAGACCAAAACATGCGTAAACTAATTCTAAGGCCAAAACAAACATGAACTAGTGTTTAGTAAGATTGATTTATTGGAGCTACCATTCCTACTTATTTTATCATTTTAGCCAATTAACATGATAAATTCTAAGGCCAAAACAAACATGAACTAGTGTTTAGTAAGATTGATTTATTGGAGCTACCATTCCTACTTATTTTATCATTTTAGCCAATTAACATGATAAATTGAATTCGGAATGTCTGTCTTTAAAATCTAACCATGACAAGATTCATTTACGTTTGTAAATAGAAATCTTATTTAGATATGCCATGATTTAATTAGGTCAAAATTAAATTTTCAATCTTTTTATTGTGTAAGTACTCAAAGAAAAATCTTCTTATTATGTAAGTAGCCAAAGCAAAGGTATTTAATTGATTTACAATTAGGTATAAAAAAATCCAATTAGGTATTCTTATCATCTATAGAAAAAACAAAGTAAGATGCAAGAAGAAAAGAACATCCAAAGTCTTTAGCCAATATAAAGTGGAGATTATTTGAGATAGGAAAGAAAGAAGAATCCCAGGCCTTAAAATAAATCTTTAAAAGCTTGTGATTGTGTAAATGAATGTACACATGCTTTCACTTTAAAATACCACAACACCAACATTTGCATGGTGGTGTAGGTGGTAGTGGAGGAGAAAATGGGTTGTAGATTATGGTTATTTATAGTCTTTAGAAAAGAAACATTTAATGTTAACCTAATAATGCTAGCATTACTTGATCATGAAAAAAATTGATGAGCATATGCTTTTTAAAACTAACATTTTGATACACAATTTTCTTCTCTACCTTGTGAAGATGCCAAATAAGGCCTCAAAATTTTTCATTGGATAATAAAAAGCATGGTATATATTTAGTAGGGTGGAGAAAAAGTATAATAAAAATTTTGACCTATAACTTTAGGTTTAAGGTTTTAATTTTTGTGTATGGACAAATATAAAAGAGGAGATTGATTACTATAGTCCTTACTAGCTTAGGACAAGGACTAATAAGAGGGGGAATTCTCCGGAAATCTGTTTTTAATAAATAAATAATTATTATTTTTTTATTGAAATCTAATAATTACTAAAAATATAATTATTATATTAATAAGATATATTATAGTGGAAACTATTTGTGAAACTAAGTATCTAGATAATTATTTATGGTTGTTATTAGTGAATGTAGGTTAACTTTTCATTGTTTATTAAAGGAAAGCCACTCTACAAGAATTTATCCGGTTATGTCTATAAGGGGCAGACTTTCACTCATCCAGCAATATGTCTTTGGGTCTTGGGCTATTATCCTAGTTCCTAAATCTGAAAAAAAAAAAAAAATTCTTAACTAAACAAAATTAATTTTATAATAATTGAAAATTTCGGAAATCTCTAAAGTACCCTTACCATTAAATAGCTCTAATTCTTAAAACGCACACAAACTCACAAGGAATAACTAGTAATAACTAGTTGACGAAAAACCTCTATTTTAATTTAGCAAATACCAACAAATAGATAGTCATCAGCTTAATGAATATGTGTTATTAATCAAATACTGACAATTACAAATACAGCTACAGGAAAGAGATGACTATGGATTTTAAGAATATTTAGACCGCTAGGCTTTTCTTCTTGAAAATGGTGAGGTTGACCATTCATCTACTCTTTGGCCTCTAAGTTAACATCTGTCCCATGGTCTGGTCTGAGAATAACATCTGTACACGTTGTTTCATGCTGCAAGCCTTAATTTGAATTCCTTAACGAAGCTTCCGGACGCGAGACACAGGTCGTCGAGTGTACATAAATGGAAGGAAATGGGTTTAGAATGAAAAATTAGCAACGAGTCTTCTCACAGACAAACATTTCATCTTTGCTTTTTGCTGAACATCTCAAATAAGAAATCTGCATGGCACGTTAATTTCGTTACAACGCTTTTTCATGAAGTGCCTAATGATTTTTTAATTCTACCCTACAAATTGCAGGACGAAAGCAATCAGAATTTCGTGCAAGAAGTGATTTCTTTATTCCTTGAGGCTCGCTGAACTCTCCCACTCTCAACCATATTTGAAAAAAGAACGCGATTAGTATTTGTGGGGATACCTGTGGATACTCTGAGTTGAACTATGAAATATTTTAGGTAAAGAATAATTGTGTGTAAATTTTTATTAATGTGTAATGTTTCTTTTTTCCTTCTTGTTATGTTAATAGGTATTTCCTATTGGAATCTGTAACTTAATCATTTTTTAACTAATCTGTTTTATTAGATGGTTTGAATTGAAAAATGGCAGTGTATTTTGTAGTTTCCACTAGATGAATAACTGAAATTAAAAGCCATAACTTCCTTACATAACTGAAATTAAAAGCCATAACTTTTTAGCATATTTAAAAGGTGGTTTAAACTCTACTTAGGTTAATTTTTTAATTTTCTCATTCATCTCTACTTATAAAGATTAACAAAAATAATATTAAAAAATAAAATAAAAAGAATGTGAACCAACAGTTTTCCTTCCTGGCAACATGTAGTTATTCCATCATTAATCACGTAACACTTGAATGTTGGCATTTTCACCATTCCTCCTCCCCCTTCGTATGAATATGTATACAGATACCTCGGCGGGCACACTCCGTTCTCCGAATGCTTTCCCAAGTTGCAGGGATGGATCGTTGGCATTTACTCAACCTGCGCAACTCGACGCCGCCATGAACGAATCTCTGCCGAGCTACAGCTAAATAACTAGGGTTTAGTTTTAGCGGCTCTTTTCATTATTGTTTTGACCTAATGGGTTACCATTTCTGATAGCTTTTTTGGTTTCTTCTCCAATGCAGGATGTGATTCCGTTCGGAGGTGCACTTGTCCTCTCTGCAGAACTCCCAAATTCTAAACATGGCACGTTTGGAGATGCTCTATCATCAACAATATGAAGTCTGGATTTCTGTTAATTGTTACTATAACTCTATGCCATTGGTCAAATCAAATGAAACGCGAAAGGCCATTGTGAAAAGGCTTGACGTAGATTTAGGAACATTTTAGGTTGGATCTAGACAGTCTTTTCAGGGGTAGTTTTTCATTATTCACTGAATCACTTTACAATTTTGTGGGTAATTTGATTATTTATATTTAGTTTCTTTGTTTCCATGCTATCAAACTTGTCTGCCGCATAAAATGTCACATCATTATCACGACTTTCACTCGCCCGTGAGTGTTATTATTTTCATATAACCATCAATGGTGTAGTCTACATAGAAACTAATTTCATGGACCATTTTCAGTAGAAAGCCGCCATTAGTTCTTTGAGGATTATCATAATGAATTTGTTCTTTGATGTAGCTTTACTTTTGACTTTAAATTTGTGCCCTGAATTTAATGTTTACTGTAAAACGTAAACTGAGTAAATTTTATTTTTTTATAATCCGAATACCTAATATTTTTTCTTCTTATTGCGATCGCACATCATTCTTAATTACATAATCTATAAGATGATTTATAATCCTTTCTTCAAATAGCTAGGTTTTTTCCGTTTCGTATTCTTTCCAAGACTTTTTATTGCATCCTCTGTCTCAGAGTTGAGGATGTTGTCCAATCTAGAATTCGAAGACAGCAGTCGCCATGCATGAACAAATAACTATGAACATAATTTCAGCATTAATTTTGACAGAACCTTCACATTAATTCTTCTGGTGGCAGATGTATGGAAACGCTTTTCTGCTACAGAGGTGGTATGACCATTAATAAATCTCTTCACCGCTGTTCTCACCGCTATCAAAAAAGATTTCTCCTTTCGCGGTATCAAAGAACACCGCTATGAAAAAAGATTTTTCCTTTCGCGGTATCAAACTGATGTAGTAGAATAGTCAGCATCGAAGTACACAGAGAAATTTTTTTCTTCTTTGTATGAGCGTGTATTATGAAAAATATTAATTATTAATACTCATTTTGTAACTCCTAATATCAGTTTTAGTTACTGTATTATACCTGAAAATAAATCATTCGGAATCAAATGCTAATCACTATAAGACTTTATAATGAATGCGTAACCTACTACATAAGAGAACACCAGTAAGAGTAGGGTGTACCTATCAATGCAGCAAAATTAAACAATTGTGTGATTGATAAGTGATTTTAAATAATGTTAACAAAACATATCCAAAATCTTCAGGATCCAATCACATTACATGGCATGAAAATTGCTCTTTTACAGAAGCTTAGAATTTTAAATTATTACTCTATATAAAAGGGAGAGGGTAAAAAGAGTTAATTTTTGACATTGCACGTTTGTTCCAAACTTTTACTCAAAAATATCATATGATGTAAGGGATCAAAAACAATTCACATCAAAATGGTTCACCTCCCTAAAACCTAAACTCCCAAAAATATATAATAACAAGGACTGCAGTCAGTGGTAGTCCCTGCCAATTTTATAGGAGAATGAGGAAATGAAAATTTTCGATAAGGGATATACTTACGATATAAAGAGATATACTTACGATATTGGGTATTCAAAGAAACAAAGAAAGAATGTACTAAATCAATAATTACAGAAAATAAATAGCAGTGAAAACATGCAAATTTTGTTCTTAATATTATTTATGCGTGATGAAATCCTTAAGTTAATTTTGTTAGTGGGATGCATCATAGTTTCAAACACAACATGATTATTCTAACTTGACTCATGATAGAAGAATCAAGGAACCTACAATGTCCTTAGGTTGAAGGAGCAGTGAGGTTGTTTGTTGACACCTATTTTGTTTCATTAATCATTCGTTTGGATCTATGGTAGAAATTAGTTGCAGTTAATTAACATGTGTGGCAAGAGGCCATTAAACATCACGCTATTATGAACTGATAAAAACAATGAGAATAACTTGACGACATATATAATGAGAAATATGAATTTGCTTTATATTATAGAAAGAGACATAAATATTTTACATTTTTTTTTGAAAAAAAAATTGTTCTCTATTTAATAATTTATAATTTATAATTAATTATTACTCTAGTTAATTGTTTGCTGCTTTAATACCCATTTGCGCATCTGTTAATACTTCGGTCTACTAGCCATTTGGGCATTTGTTAATACTCCGGTCTACTAATATCGGATCAATGCCATTGGGAATGAAATTATATAATCTCGATTCGCTGCTTTAATACCCATTTGCGCATCTGTTAATACTCAGGTCTACTAGCCATTTGCGCGTTTGTTAATACTCCAGTCTACCAATATCAGATCAACGCCATTGGGAATGAAATTATATAATCTGGATTACCATGCAGCATGTTATTATCAAGAGACATAAATAATATTTTTGTGTTTTCAGAAAAAGGCATAGATAATGAGAAGAACTTTACTCATATATATATATGGAACTGTGATTTCCCTAATATTATGAGAATTAAATAAGCGTGTGCCTCACAATACAAATGGAAGCAAACTGCAAATGACAAAATATTCCCTACAATACAAATTTATTATCTCAATGAGACAACCACAAACTACAATACAAATATAGTGCCTCATTAATCAGGAAAATCGCAAACCACATAACATTTTATGAAAGTCAATCTACCATGACAAACACACAACATTAAGGCTATACTAATAAGCTTTAGCAACCACAAGTGAAGGGCCAACGCAAAGTGTCTACTCATTGTATTCTGAATGAGATCTACCCTTACTTCACATAATTTTTTAAAACCAACACACTGTTTTCTCTTCATATGCAGCGAATTTTGAAATTCACTCTAAGTGACAATGGCATATAAAAAGCATGTTAAGACAAAATAAAGCAAGTAGCATCAAATCATACTCAAGCAAGTTAAGCCAAAATAAAGCAAGTTTCATCAAATCATACTCTAGTCACCTAGCTGTTGTGGTGCTTTGGGTTGCTCTGCCGCTTTAACTCTTCTCTAATTGGAAGAGTTGGTTGGTTGTTTAAGTGCCATTTTTCTCGAAAAAACTCATATTACCATTTAAACTTAAGTTTTAACCTTACGCTCCAAGAATTTTAACCTTATGCTAGAATTCTTGGAGTGTTGCCTCCTCTCGTTCAACGAAGATGTAATTTAAAACAATCATAATTTGAGCAGTAGGTAAATTTGATGAGTAGGTAAATTTGATCGTAAGCAATGCTCCAATTAGAGATAGTAATAAACATAAATTCTACCGGGTCATTCACAAAGCATTAGCGCCCCTTGTTATTGCATAGGACTTGAATATCCCTATGAGCATTGCAACTATGGATTCCAATAGATTTCCATCCGTCCCAATTGAGAATAAATGAAAATAAGAATGGAACTGATATCTAATGGTTGACTGATGTAAACATTGCACATTCTCCTGACATAGAGCTACATATTATGAATCTAAGTAATTGTATCTGAATAATTCTATGTATAATATTATGTACAAATTTTTAGTGGGAGAAACCCACAACTGCAGAGCCAAACACCGACTTTCGGGTTAAATCTATCTCCCTAATTCATTTATTTTTCTTATAAAAAGAATATTATGCATTCATTTTTCTTATAAAAAGAATAATATACATTCATTTTGTGAAAATTTATATTATTCATTACTTTTGTTTGAAAGATAAAAGTAATTGAGATTTTGTGGAAACTTTTCTTCCAAAATGAACCTTTGGAACCTGTTGATGTCGTTGCCTCATTTTGGAAGATGGAAGTTATTAATGCATCAGACTGTATTGACATCCCACTGAAGGATATGGTTGTCTACTTATAGTAGATATCATCATCCACAACGTCCCCTGTTTCGTAAGTATTTACGTATAATAATGGCAAAGAAAAATGAACCTTTGGAACCTGTTGATGTCGTTGCCTCATTCTAGAAGTTGGAAGTTATTAATGCATCACACTGTATTGACATCCCATTGAAGGATAGGGTTGTCTACTTATAGTAGATATCATCATCCACAACCTCCCCTGTTTCGTAAGTATTTATGTATAATAATGGCTAAAGTTTCATAAGTATTTCTGTATAATAATGACTAAAAGAGAATTTAAGCATTTCTCGATAACAATCATTGAAAGATAATTTTAAATGAAGCAATCTATATTTGATAGAGGATATCTATAAAAGACATCTATATTAGGCCATCAAATATCAATTCTATCATTTTAAAATTGGAAAATATTTGTATATCAGAAAAGGTACTTGAGATGTTGTTGACCTATTGCTGTTTACTCTTTTGATTCATTCTTTTTAAATTTATTAAATAGAATCATTCAAAAAATTTAACTACTTTAATATTGAAAAAAATACACTTCTTTTTCAAAGGAATCTTAATCTTTAAAATTTATTAAAATGAAAAAAATAAAAATCATCAAAGTTAAAGCCGATAAGCTTCATGATTGTGGAGGTCTCATTAATTCTTAAGCCTTAGAAATAATTATTCCTAACAACGCACCGCCACTATCGCACTACACACCGCCTCAGGGCGAATAACCGACTTAGTTTAGTGTAAAAGAGTAGATGATCCGGCATTGACGTATGCCTAGTCTGGACGCACAGTCTGATCAGTTGCTTTGCTGTTTGAATGTTACAAGTAATTTTTTGTTTAGCAACCGAAATTGAGTGTTGAGTTACCTAAGCTGTGTTGTACTCTGTTAATGTTATTAAATCAATTTTGACTATTAGAAAGTCATTTAAATACTTTCACCGTCAAATTCTTCAATAATTTTTCACTACATTTTGCCGTCAAATTCATCCTCCAAAAATTTGTGGCCTCGTTACACCACGCATTACAAAAAGATTATCGCACGTTGAATGGTTTGGGCAACATTCAGACTGCAAAAATTCGGCAGTGACCAGATTTAAATCTCTCTAGTTTGGTTTAAATTAAAACAAATCTTTTTTTTTCTAATAAAATAAAGGTGCTGATTGAAAATTACTATTATATTTAGATGAGAGCCAAAAATTATTCTTTTGATGTAAACAAAAAGTGAAATCAAATAATAATTAGCCATGACAAATAAATAAAGAAAAATAAAAAAAATTACTCTCTGTGAAAAAGAATAAAAGAATAAATAGATATACCATAGCTTCCGCGCAGTGTCTTTAACTTTGACTCTCGCTCAATTATCAATGAAGCTAAATCACAAATTCTGTCAAAATCTCCGAGAAAAATTTTCGATGGAAAGGAAGTGCTTCTATTTCTGAATTTGCTTAGCCACAACGAAGCTAAACACCAAATTCTGTCAAAATATTTAGGGAAAATAATTGAATGAAACGGAGATTAACGGAAGAGAAAAAAAAATAAACGATAATTGAATGAAACGGAGATTAACGGAAGAGAAAAAAAATAAACAAAGAAACCAACTATTACCAGAACCTAAGAATAGAGTTAACGAGAGGAATAAGAATTTACTAATCATGGTAATATTTCTCCTCTATTGTACCATTTAATCAGCAATCTAAATTGGACTTAAATTGTACCATTTAATCAGTAATCTAAATTGGACTTAAATTGGACTTTCATCCTTACACAATTGAAACCTGAAGCAAATAAATAGCCATCCACCTGAAATAAATAAACAGATCTGCTGACAACAGATATGGCAGATCACTTTGAATGCCATGCCACACGTGCCTAGACATAGCTAAACATGAACTCCAACGCAGAACGAGCAAACATAACACCGAACGCGGAGCGCTGCACATCCGACCAAACGCGGCTTGAGAGGAGAGAAATGCGAGAGCGGAGGTATGAAATTAAACAAATCTTCACTTTGCTGGACCTCTGCAATGGTAATATTTTCGATCTATCATTTCATGACACGTAATACAATTCGAATTCTGATAGTTTATAACCGTTTTCCACACCGTTTCATCATCGCGATCCTCTTCTCAGCTTGTTTTTCTTGTTATCATGAAAACGACAGAAACATATATCTAGCAAACAATGGGAAGTTGCGTTAAACGGGAAAGGAATAAAATTTGCTCATATTCGTCCCTTCTCAACCTGGGTAAATTGCAAAGAAACCCAACAACCCGCCTCGAAAGATTAGGAGACAGCGATAATGAAATCAATTTTTTGAATAAGTATGTCGTGAAACGATGTACTCAACATCAATGTGCTATTTACACTGAAACATTGAGAAAACGCGAAGTGTACCTGTTTGCCAAGAAACGAACTAACAGAGGACAAAAGGAGGCTGTACAAACGACTTACCGCGTATCACACAGGGCACACCCTTCCGTTTCAAGAGTAAGACGCAGACGGCATCATATAGACCATCTTTAGATAAGTTAAACAATAAAAGATTGGTCATGTTCGTATCTTCTGGCTAAAACTGCAAAGCAACACAACACCGCCTGAAAAGATTAAGAGACAGAGAGATGTAATCAGCTCATTCAAAAATTCTCTGGTGAAACAATGAACTTAAAGCTAACGCTGCTATCACAGCCCCAAAAGATGAAGAGAGATATGCAATCATACTTAATATTATCTGGTGAAACAATATACTTAATACTTCTATTGACGCTCAAAGGCCGACAAAGTGCAGAGTGTACCTGCCTGCTTAGAAACGAACGCTGGGAGGATGACCTCGGAACAGCCTTCTGGCATGAATATGAAATATCATTTCCGATATTCATCTTCTAATTATATCATTGATTTTCCTTTACTTAGACAATGAAAAGCGAACATACTAGAGGGAAGGGAGGCAAGCGTAGGAAATTCACTTCAAGCCTCTTTTCCTCTCGTCCCATACTCCAGAAGGCACAAAAACGAGAAATTCAGCTAACTGTTCAAATCGATCGTCCTCCACAAGAATAAGCTCTTTCTCTTTTGGTTTTCTGTACAAACAACAGTACCTGGTTTACAAAAATAGACCCTAAGTCACAGAAATAGAATGAATCAACATTCAATTTACACATATAAAGAAGGTGGGGTCTGTGAGTAAAAACAGAGCACAGCCAAGCAATGAATATAATTTACAAAAAGGAATAAAAATAAACGAGAAATGAGGATACTTACTTGAAATGCATTATAAAAACCTGCGTCCAACACGTAGTGAAATTATTCAATTTCCAAGTCTCAAGTGAAATTATTCAATTCCCAAAGTCTTAGTTCTGTATTTCTTTCAGGTTCATACTATATGAACCTTCAACTTTCAACCTCTATCATCTTCACAGAAACAACCGCTGGACACACAACATTTAACAGACAGACAGCCACAAAAATTCATAAGGACAACACATCGAACAAGACATTGTTTTAGTGGCATACATAATTCCAGCCAGGTGACAACAATGTGGAATCAGTCATGCAATGAAGACACCGAGACAACTAGTGAGCCAGTTTCCAACTTCATGAAAACGCAATGAAGATAGTGAGACAGCTAGCCGACCAGGTGACAACGTGCCAAAAGTTTAGATATCCAAAATTTGAGAGTTTAGAAATCCAAAGTTTATTATTTTTTTGAACTCATATAAATGTTGATTCAAACTTAGCAATTAACTGCAAACCAACCAAAGTCTAGATATCCAAAGTTATTTTTATGTGCTAGCCACCGAAAGTCGAAACATTCAAAGTTTTCGTTGATGCATGAATAAAAACTTTAGGATATCCAAAACTAAATTGCATTGGGATGCGTGATGCTTGCAATAAGACCCCAAAAGCTATGGACCAATAAAAAAAAACTTAAATACATTTTATATTATTTTTTTATATTAAAAATTTGGTTAAAGCTTTGGTGCAGATATATATTTCTGGTCAAACAAACCATTAATATGCATTCAACGC